>VXAY01003403.1:82593-92692 GCA_013399855.1 Oxyruncus cristatus
GAAGCAGCCGAGTGCCCGGAGCATCACTTACCGGGGGCAGGCAGCGGAGAGCCGCGGCAGCTCCCTCCGCTGCCGCTGCCGCTGCCTCCTTCTCGCGGCGTGAAGCTGCGGGAGGGAGTGAGGAGCCTCCCGGAGGAGCCGCCGAGCGTGACAGACCAGAGAAGGGGCGGACCGGAGCGGCTGTGTGGGCTTCGCGTTGCGGTGGAGCCTCTGCGGCAGAGCCGGGGAGAGAGGGGGAGCGGGCGGGCGCGGCGGGAGGCGCGGGGCGGGCGGCGGCCGCACCATCAATAACCGGAGGCGTGGGGTGCGGGGAGGGCGATCCCCGCCGCACGCAGCGGCCGGAGCCGGAGGAGGGGAGGCACGGAACCGCCCCCCCCATCCCCGCCGCGGGCAAGGCTAGGAAGCCTCCATAAAACAGGGCCCTTTTTCCCGATAGAAGGGAAAAATAAAAACAGTGACGCTCTCACATGCACTTTATTTCAGAAGACAGTGTTTTATGAGAGGTGAGGACAGGGGAGAGAATATGAAATTGGTTGTTTCAGAACAGCTTGCAACAGGCCTGATGATCACCCGGAGATCACTGCATCCCTCCTCCCTACTCTTGTCCCAGGGCGCAGGCTGTGAACACTTTGCAGCAACAGTGTGCAGCTGTCTGTGCTCCACATGCAAAGACTGACACTGAAGATCAAGGTGAAAATAAGTGGTGTAGGAAGTCCCAGGAGCAATATTCACTCTCCTGAGTGAAAAAAATACTGACCAGGAGGAGAGGGAAGCATTAGAACTGATTGCCCAGAGTGATGGTGGACCCATATCATACATGCCTTTTTAAGAAAACATCAGAAAAATACATGTGTACAGATGATTTGTTTTGGTATAAATGGATAGACTAGAAGTCTTTTTGTAGACAGCAGGATGTTATTATGATCATTGTGATTATTACCATGATCAACACACTTTTAAAGCAGTGGTATCAAAGACTGAAAGCTATATAGCATAACTTTGTCTCACTAGGTGTTAATATCCACTGTAGAGCAAAGAACGTTGGTTTAGTGCTTCTTTATGGTTACGTACATTTACCTGCAATTGCACTGGCAAAGTGTGTAAGGTGACAAACACAGTGGTATTGCCAAGATAAAGATGTGAGAGAAAGTGGAGAGAGCAGGTGGGACTCCATATTAAAACTAATTTTAAAAGCCAGCAAATATTTGATCAGTTCTATTGACAAATATGGGACTTGGATTCATCTTTCCAAAATACACTAAACCATGATTATACCTGTAGTAGAAAGGTAGGATAATGGGCAGTTACCATCAATGCCCCTGCACATGCCTAGTGTGTGTCTTCTACAGAGCTGTAATTTTTGATACCCCATCTGCCTTTGAGTCTTCCTGTCAATATTTGTGAGCTTATATGCATGTTTTCCTACGCTTTGAAATACTTTTCTTTTCCTCTGTTGTTGAGCAGAAGATTCAAACATCAAAGGAAACTGGCTTATTGATTGGCTACCCAGGGGAAAACTGAATGAACTATGCATGGAGTGCTGTCAAGTGTGAAACACAAGTAGAGAAGCAGAAAAGAAATACCTATTACTTCTCTGTCCCTTTCAGTAATCCTAGCATTAGAAAATTACACCTGGTGTTACAAAACAGTACCGCCCTGTAAATAGACTAAACTTGCCATGAACAATATGGAAGAAGAACAAAGATTCCAAAATTTTCCTATGGCAGCAGAAGAAAAGGCTATCTGTCCTACAAAAATAAGAATGGTGGTAAAATGTCATTCCCATCCATTTACTGTTGACTATCTAAAAGGAACATATACATATATAAAACGCATCTTAATCCAACCCTTCTGTATTTTACTCAAATAAAATGAGTAGGACAAAGGCATGCTCCTTGTGAGCTCTTAAGCAAATAGAACAACTACAAAAATAAAAGCACCATCACATTTAGGTTTTGAACATACAGGACTGAAATGCTAAGAAAAATTAATCACTGTGATAAAAGCACAATGGATGGACTCAAGAGGTTTTTTAACCCTACCTTCAGATTTCACTGAGAAAGGACCACTACAGCAGCCACCTTCCTCCTCACCTGCTGTGTTAGGGACAGGGACGTTCATGACGTAGATTTGGGGGCATTTTGTAGCAAACAGGCAGATAGACTAAAGGACTAAACAGAGAATTTTGTCCACAGGAGTAAAAGGTGTGTGGTTTTGTAGTTAGATTAAACTGATGTCAACACTGTGCTTCTACTGCAGAGATCTTCTTCCATTTGTTCTTCATTCTGTAACCTTCTTACCATCAGCTTTATTGTTTGTGTGGCTTCAGGGTAAAATGAGTTGGTGAGTAGATCTGCCTGCAGAATAAAACTGGAAACCAAAGGGAATATGTCAAAGTGTGATGGGTTTTCAGCTAGACCAGCGACAGACTCACTTGTCTGAAGCTGAGCTAAGCCAATCCTTAACCCTTCAACACACATATAGGACTGACTTTGCCAGCTCGGGTAGATTGTTGTGGGAATGCGTAGCATCATCGAAGTAAAACTGTATAATGTCTTCTTGCTCTGTTTTCTTTCAATGTATGAAAGGAGACAATTTCTTCCATCTCAAACTTCCCCCTGGCAGGAAGCAGGTCTCATTCCTACCACCAGGAAACACATGCTGAGGTCAATTGTCTGCACACTGTCAACTTCGATGGAAAACATATCTCTTGAGTTTGAGAATTTTACACAGAATACCTCTGTTTTCCCTGTTACTGACAGTTTAGACCTTTCTGAAATTTGATCTTGAGACTACTCTTTCATATCAAACATAAAATTATATCTTTATACGCATCCAATTAAGCTCATATTGTAGAGACCACATGACACATCTAGGTTTTTTCATTTACACCTGTCACAGACTCATCAACACAATATTTATGGCTAGTGGATTACTCTAGAATATGACCACATACACGTTGCATTCCTTCTCCAACAGGAAAAACCAAAGATGTGGTTTCTAGCTGGTTGAAAAGCAACTAAATCTTACTAACATTATTTTGCAAAGGAGTTGAAAAATGCAGACCCTGTGATTCTTCAAAATTACTTATTCCATACTGTTTTTAAAAGTACATGGCAAATAAATGTCTGTGTTAAAATACTGTAAATAGTAGCCGCTATTATTATTTTTATTTATTTTAACTTGCTCCTTAAATCCTTTCCTGTGATACATTAGTTTTGTTTCTCCATAATTTGCTTTTCAGGGTGTAAATGCAGCAATATCTGGCTATAGAACAATGATTTAAAATAGAAACCAGCAAAGATTTGAAGTATTTTCCTTGAAAACAAAGTTAAATACTTCATAGAACCAGGATCTTACACCACATGTTTCTTTTGTACAAGTGCCACCTTTATCACTGATGTAATCCTACAAGTAATTTCCTTGACTTAGATGGGGCAATGGAAAATGAATAGAATATAAATATAAAGTGCATAGAAACATTTAAGGTTAATCTTCCGCAAGGGGTCAAGGACCCACAGGAATCCTCTGAGCTGCTGTGGTAAACAGCTTACTTGAAACACCAAAGCACTTCAGGATTCTACTGTGTGCAGTATATAAACAACTCAAACTGCATCCATGCACAGTGACCTAACACAACAGTCCTGAAAGAGACATTTGGACTCCATTTCAAATAAGTAATAGCAGGAAAACACCACTGAAGTGTACAGAAGGTATTCATTATGGTTTCCAGTGACAGAGACAGAAAAATTGTCTGCAGTTTGTCTAAAACAAAAGTAATCCAGTTTTCTTTAGTTATGTATGAGATACTTACTTGACTGAATTTGATCCTGAAGATTGTGCACCATTGTCTTTATCACAACATCCACCTGGAAATTTACAAATATGAAGAGTAATGAAGGAAAGGGAAATATCTGATACTTTTTTGCTGTAAAGTGAAGATGACTTTTAAAATCAGTCTATGCGGTGCTGATTCATACACATAAGAAATATACATCAGACCATGTTTTCCCATGGCCTCATAAAACAAAAAAAACCCCATGACAGGTTAAAGCTGCCTTTGATCAAAAGATCCTCTACCTCTTCTAAAATTAAAGGTGAAGAATCACTATATAAATCTTCACATAATGTAAACAAGAGCAACCTTATCAGCTAAGTATTCTACCAACAAGAGAACTATTAATATCTAAATCCTTCTAGTCCTTCTTGCATTTGTTTCCTTCTGTCTTGTCGCTGTCTAAATTTCAAAATCTGATTTGCAGGAATGAGTGGCTTTCTGGACAAGAAGAAACATTAAATGTGTATCTCCTAAATCCTAGTTTAAGGTCTCCTGCTGACCTGCTGCACTGACCTTGAACAGATATTTTCCTGAAGCCACTGTTTCCTTTCTTGTTCTTTGGTGTCTTGTTTATTGAAGACTTTTTTGTCTCTACACATGAAGAATAATATGGTCACACCACTGTCATGAATGAGTTGTTTAGGTCACTTACACAATCACCATCAGAGGTATTTAAAAAGCAGGGTTAACATAAACTTGAGAAAGCATGACAAAGTTTGATGGTGAGGTTCACTCTTGTTTACTACATGGATGAAACATATAAAGAAAAAGTGTAATAGAATCAAGTTAGAATGATTTCCATAGAGACTAGAGATGGAAAAGGGTAAGGATGCAAAAGGGTAAAGACCCTTCTCTTGAGTCATGAGGTTCAGAGAGGACCCTCTTTCTTTCTAAACTCCTGACAGAGCCTAGGTGTGGCTGAGTCGAATCTTATCCCAGATGTGGTCATGGTTTATGTCTGAAGTATTTAGCAGTGCCTAATTACTGATAAATTTAACATTTACAAATCAATTCAATAGAATTTACTGCAATTACAAGAGTGGCTTAAATACAGACCCAACATACTATACTTGCTTTAAGGTCTCTAAATCAATTTGTGCACTCACACAGAGACACAAAGACATTTACATACAAATGTACAAATACATACCAGTGAAAAATCCCCCTGAAGTTCAGTCCACATTGAACACCTCCACATTTCTCAGGTTGTGAGGGCTGAGCCTCAAGCAGTGGGGACAGGTATCAGCCCAGACCTCATTATCAGCTTTTGGCAATGGTCCTGCAAGTATTTCAAACATGAGGGTTTGCAAGCTCTGAAAGGTGTTCCACTCAGAGGGAGATGCCAGTCAGCCTGTTGTGGCTCAGGAGACCTAAAAAGACCATTTATAGGGTCACAAGATGTTTGACTTTAGTCATCATTCAGTCTTCATACTGAGTGATCCAAGATGGTAATCACTGGAATTTTTCTGAAGTCCAAGAACAATAATACTGTTCTACTTGCGCTATGAGGTAAGTAATGTCTCAAGGCTATAGGTGTGGTTGATTATCTCTCATTCCCCTCCTTGGTTAAGCAACAGAAGATCCTAGTGCTGTGGACAGGATCTCTAATAAGTTCAAGGGGAGCTCTACTGGCTGGGAGACGACAGATCAAGCCCAAGGCCTAACAAGAATTCCTGCGATCGCAGAGCAGCCCAAGAAGGATTTGTATCACAACAACTGCATGTAGAACTGTTGGCATAGTTAGTATTGTAATTTACTTTTAATTCACACACTGCTGCCTCTTAAGTATAAAAAGCTTAGGCCTTATTTCCTCAAGGACCAGTGCATGATCTTAAACTAAGCACTGTATTCAGTTGAAATCTTGGACAATGCTTCTTGTATAAGGGACTTTTCTATTCACGCTGAAGATATTTACTGCACCGAGGCCTAAATTTGCAACAAGGCAAATCCTGGTTTGCTTTGTAGATTGAACTTGATATGAGTTCTGAATCATATGTAGCATAATTTGAAATTTGCTTCTCTTTCAAATATCATCTTGCTTCTGTGTTTGGTGACTCTTGTTAAAGTGATTTCTGATACTTTCTGGTATTGTTTGGAGAGGCTTATTCTTTAAGGTTTACAAAGTATTAGAGCCTATATCATACTACAGCACAGTCTATACTGTTATGTAGTGTACCCAACACTGGGACAGTATGCAGATACTCGTAAGAAAAGTTACTGATCAAAGAACACAGACATTAACTTAATCCAGAGAAGCGTGAGTTATCCACAGCCACAAAACCGAAAGAGGGTTGCAACAAATACGAAGTATCTCAGGATATTCAGTTTGATAATTAAATAATTAAGAGAAAATAATTAAAAAAATGTTGATGAAAGAGAAAGTTGAATACAATTCAATGTGCGTTGCAAAATAATGTCTTCTATGTGCACAGTGGGATTATTCAGAATAGCAAACCCTGATACAATGCAACTTACCTTTTAATATGTTACATCAAGTATCTTATACTGTATAACTTCAGTTTTATTTTTTTTAATATGTCTGGGGTTTTTTTTAAACAAACAAACACACAAAAATCTGTTTCTATTGTGACATTACTGATCAATGCAAGCAGTTTTAAAGCTCTTTCACCTGTAGCAGAGCATACAGATTATGCCCCTTCCATCTAAATAAAAGTTGTAAAATGCCTTTTCATATTCCCAACAACCAGTGCTGAAGTATTCAGAGGCTGTACAAAGAACCAATATTTTTATACTGCAGGTATATGCACCTGCATTCTCTGAGGTATATTCTCTGAGACTAAACAAATGCCATGAAGATACAATTAAATTATGCCAGGACTACCTTTTAAATGAAGACTACACTTTATAATTTAAAATCTGAAAGCAAATCATGTGAATAATCTGATTGTTCAATCAGGAATGCTCATCATTCCTGCAGATGTCTCAATCATGCATATGGTGCCCCAGAGTGTGGATTCTTGCATATGTATTTGAGGAATAATGAAGAGCTACGTAAATCACAATTCAGTTGACTGAAACTTCCCTGTGGCCTTTATAAGCATCTAAAGACTTGAAAACTCTGTTTGCGGTATGAAGCTGAAACATATCACACAGCTGAAACATTAGTTGGTATGTTAGTGTCACAAAGCATGTGGAAATGTAACAAGTGTAATTGGCTACATTTGAGCAGTGTTACGTATTCTTTGTTTCCTTTCTGATTTTTTTTTCCCAAATATACAAGTGAAACAAGTGGTTTTGTCCTAAAGAATTTCCAAGAGAAAACAAATTAATCCTGTAATCAATAGAAATTCCACAGAAGGCTTTGGGGTTCTTTCCTTTACATATATTGCTCCATTCTTTGAAGGTATGTGTAATCAAATCAGAGAAAAGAATCAAGCCAGAATAAACTCTAATTCTGAAGATAAAACAGTAACAGGAGTTAAGAAGTAGATCTATGTAAAATACACAGCAGTGCAAATGGATGATTCACTGTGGTCTACAATAGAGCTTTTTGTGAGAAGTGGAAGAAAATAAGCATCATTAAACACATCAAGTGTGCTTTACACTGGTATTGCTCATTCTGGATTAAGTTAATGGAAAGAATCTGATTTTCGTGGATTTGTTCTCATCAGCTCAGCAACTCCAGGACTCTTCCTTAATTTTTTAACAGTCTGAGCATAAAGTACTTCAAAATCTTGACCAGATTCTTTTCTAACATATCTTCTGATCCCTCCTCTCCCCTCCCCTCCCCTCAGTCTGAGTCACCAACATCAATAAAAAACATTCTGATGTTCTCTAGTTGTTGCCACAGCTGGGGAAGTAAGCCTGAAATCTGACTGATTTTCCCCCCATCCTAGAATTATATGAATCAAATATATATAAAAATCAATAAATATATATAAATAAATATACATACAAATATGTATATACACATATGTGCATGCATGTATATATCTATATATCTGTATCTATATACATATATAGATATATATATCTTTCCCTAGGAAAGTGGTCATGGCACCAAACCCGCATTTACGAGCCCACAGTTATCAAGTCATCTTTGAAAGGCTGACTTAAGACATCTTGTTTCTCCCAGTGACTGGTTTTTAATGTAAGGGGGAGGGAGGGAGCATTTCTAAGTAAATATTCACATGACTAACAAGTCACCAATATGAGTAAATGCTTCACACTGGGGTTTCTAAAGGATGTTTATTTTTCAGTCTTCCTCCCCTAATGACATCTTGTCCTATCTAAATTATAAAACTATGCCTAGTCAAAGAGTTTGCAAAATAAATCTAAAAATGCTTAGTAAGTCTTTTCTAGTGATAGTTATTTAACTAATACATGTTCCAAATACATGTATTAGAGCTATTCTGTTTTGGGGCAATATAATTTATTTAACCTTTACCTTGAATAATTTTTCCAACAGTCTTTTACAGTTTTTCATTTAGTTTTCTTTCTCTGATATTATTTTTAATATTAAAAATGCCTAGTTCCCAAAATGGGAAAATTGTACAAAAAGCTTATCTGAAGTCAAATTTGTTTTACATCTAGGGTGTTGTAATTTTTATAACCAAAACTGAATAACTTGTAATGGAGCATTAGAATTTTACATAGGTCTATATTTTTAAAAAGAACATCAAAATGGTAATTCAAAATAATAAAAGTTTGGACAAAAAGCAGCAAACAGGAAATATTGTCCTGAAAGATTTCTGACTTGCGTTGTTTCATCTAAAAATTAAGGATTTTATTTAGATTAATCACTGTTTTACAGAGATACGCAGCTGCAGTTGATTTTTCTCCTACTTATCAACTTACAAATTATTGAGCCAATTTCATTTTTGGCTGAGATCACATACATAAAATACAGTAGTACATAAAGATGATGACAGGAAGAGAAGATTCAGTTTTCTTAGTCTAATGATATTTTTCTGAAAACAGACATTCAAATTGAGAATTTTGTTGCTAGGAGCAACACCATACAAAGTATTCTCCCAGCTGCCTTAGTCATTACAGCTCTGTCTACTTATTATCACATGTATTCTGTACATGTAATGTACTCACTACTAATTTCATTTTCATAATCTTCCAAGACAACCATTTCTTCCAGAAAGCCCACAGAAACAATCATACAAATGGTTGTCCTGTTCCAGTAACATATCTGGAAATGGGATGATGTCAGAGGAGAAACAAGCAGAAAATAAGAGTTTAGTTAATAACAATTTTTTTTTTTTCCCAGGACAGTAAAAATAGCACCTCTCTGCTTCTATTTGAAATTCTCTGACTCTAAGATGGAGGAGCTTTTGACTGACATTGAGTATGTTGGCAGAAGTGCTGAATGAATACACATTCAAGAGCTCAGTGACAAAGAGGAGTCAACTACTCAAAGAAAATTGGTATTGCTGAAACTGGGAGATTCTGGGGATTAAGTCACTGATAGGTAAAATAGTCCATCTGGAACACTGAGTCCAACTCCTGGCCCTGCACATCACCACCTCAAGAATCACACAGTGTGCCTGAGGATATTATTCAAATGCTTCTTGAACTCTGTCAGGCTTGGTATTGTGACTATGTGCCTGGGGAGCCTGTTCCAGTGCTCAACCATGCTACAGGTGAAAAACCTTTTCCTGATATTTAAGCTAATTCTTCCCTGACTCAGCTTCCTGCTGTTACCTCAAGTCCTGCCACTAGTTGTGAGAGTGAAGAGATCAGTACCTTCGCCTCTGCTACCCCTTGTGAGGATGCTCAAGACCCCAGTGAGGTCTCCCCTATGTCTTCTCTTCTCCAGGTTGAACAGACAAAGTGACCTGAGCCACTCCTCATACAGCTTCCCCTCAAGGCCCTTCACCATCTTCCTTGCCCTCCTTTGGACACTCTTTAACAGCTTCATATCTTCCTTTTATTGTGGTGCCCAGAACTGCACACAATATTCAAGATGAGGCCGCCCCAGTGCAGAGCAGAGCAGGACAATCCCCTCCCTTGACTGGCTGGTGATGCTTTGCCTGATGCCCCCCAGGACATGGTTGGCCCTCCTGGCTGCCAGGGCACTGCTGACTCAGATTCAACTTGCCATCTACCAGGACCCCCAGGCCCCTTTCTGCAGTGCTGCTCTCCAGCCTCTCATTCCCCAGTCTACACACCCAGTGAGGGTTGTTCCATGCCAGGTGCAGAATCCGGCATTTTCCCTTGTTGAACTCCATACGGTTGGTGATTGCCCAGTCCTCTAATATATCGAGATCATAGAATCATAGAATCAGACGG
>VXAY01003403.1:93236-131348 GCA_013399855.1 Oxyruncus cristatus
TGCCTGGCTGCTCTCCAGCCACTCTGTCCCCAGCCTGTAGCGCTGCCGGGGGTTGTTGTGGCCAAAGTGCAGGACCCGGCACTTGGCCTTGTTGGAATCAGCCCAGCTCTCCAGTCTGTCCAGGTCCCTCTGCAGAGCTCTCCTGCCTTCCAGCAGATCGACACTCCCCCCCAGCTTGGTGTCATCTGCAAATTTACTAATGGTGGACTCAATCCCCTCATCTAAATATTAAACAGGACTGGGCCCAACACTGATCCCTGGGGGACACCACTACTGACCGGCTGCCAACTGGATGCAGCCCCGTTCACCACCACTCTCTGGGCCCGGCCCTCCAGCCAGTTCCTAACCCAGCACAGAGTGCCCCTGTCCAAGCCGTGGGCTGCAGCTTTTCCAGGAGAATGCTGTGGGAGATGGTGTCGAAGGCTTTGCTAAAGTCCAGAAGGCTTTGCTAAAGTCCAGACGAAGGGAAGTCCAGAGATCTCTCTGCAGGACTTCTCCTGACTTCCCTTCAACAGCTCCTCCCAATCGAGTATCATTGGCAAACTTACTTAGTACTCCTTTGAGTCCTTCAGATACATTAAGGGATAGAACTTGGTCTAAACTTAAACTTTCCCATGTTAGGATGTTCACCTTAAAGAGCTTCTAGGAATCTGATAATCAAGTTGAGCACCCACAAATCCAAACGAAGGTAAATTATGTCTCTGATTAGGTCTAGATTTAGAAAAAATATTAGGACAAATGTCAGGGAGTAACAGAAGGAGGCTGCTCAGCAAGAGAAACTGGGAGCTAAACCTGACAATAAGGCAGACAAGGGCAGTGACAAGGGGCACAGGTTCAGAGCACCCTAACAAAGCAGGCAGGACAGGTCCAGTGACAGTAACAACGTTCAGCTAAGAATTGCAATCCTCAGACAAGTTCATAGCCATGAGGCAGGTCCAAGGTCAAGCCAGAAAGTTAAGTCAGCAAGTGAGTGACAGGATCAGGTCTGGAGACAGTAAACAAGACCAGTCACAGTCCAGTGCAGACAATTCCACAGAGATAAGGCAAGTCTGGGATGAAGGCAGGTCAGTAGGTCAGGGCTGGAGTCATGGAGACATATAGTCTCATATGGGCAGCGAGGATGTGGTGGAGACTCAGGGCAAAGGCCTGGGCTTAAAAGGACTTCCCAAGCAAAGGGGGACAGGCTCTCACTTCTCTCAGCTTTCTCTCACACAGCAATTTCTGTGGTGCAAGGCTGGGCAACTTTGTCCAGCTGTTGGCTGAGTCCCAACAACCAACTCCCCCAGAAGGGAGAGTATATTTAGGTCCCTGGCACCTAATTTTCATCCCTGCCAGGAATGAAAATTATGCTTTACTTTGTAGATTTACCGTATGTGTTTGAGGAAAAAATGGTTTGCACAGTAAAAGACGCAGAGCATTTGGGGAGAAATTTCCAAAGCACACTTCCCTCTAACAACAGATACTATTAATATATTTGCATATTTTATGTATGTGACATACATCACATTTACATTCATTATATTATGTAGTCATGCATATAAATACATACATATATTTGTCTAAATTGCACATAAAAATGTGTATACATACTCACACATTAATGCATAACGTGAAATATATCCTATTTGTATGAAGGCTTATTCTCAGTATTTCTATTTGTTTATACAGTATGGAAGACAACCCTTTGTTATACACAGAATCCAAAGCACTATGCATAAGGCAGAGAAAAGGTCAAAACAAGGTTAATTGCATTTCTTGACATTTCACAGAAAATATGAGTTCTTTGCCTGTTAAAGTTTAAAGGAGCAGCTGGTAACACTGGCAGAAAACTATGGAGTTGTGAAGAAATAATCAATATACCAACACAAGAAATAAAAGCTATATGTTAAGAGTAATTAGCGGGGCATTGTAAAGTAGTGGGAATGATAGAATTGCAAGTACAATACTAGCTCAATAATGACGAAAATAACCCAACTGTTTGTCTTGTGAAAGTGATATTTTTTTGGTTTTTTTCTAAACATACTCTATTTAGAAACTGGAGAGGAGGAACAAAACCAGAAAAAAATAATCACTAATGGCTTTCAGAAAAAATACTACAGAATTCAAAAGCTTAGCAGACAGAAACACATGTAATTAAAATGAATAAGCATATTTAAAAGAATTTCTCCTGTTAAAAATCTAATTCCTGTTCCAACTTTTGAACACTTTTCATAGTGAAGTTGAATTCAAGGATAAGGAACCAAAGGGTAAGGCTTGAAAACAGCCACAAAATAGTTTTTTATAACCAAAGGCCTTAGGCATGTTTTTTGGACTACAATTTTTTTAACTATTGTATCTTGAAAAAATTTAGAAAAAAACACAGTCAGCTGGGCTTCTGCTCAGAACACTCATTTCTACAACATCCTGTTGCATAGAGAGCTGTCACTGAGGTATCCTGTGTGCAAAGTATATTAATCTCTGATATTTCTAGTTGCCTTTTTATATTTTGGTTAGCCATTGTTACGGTAGCCAAGGACACTTCTTTCCACTAACTCAGATTTGAATGTTAGCAGTCCCTAAACTGACCACTGCAGGTTAGTGGATAGGGTACACTCTAGCCCCTGAGAGTCCTGGACACCAAGAGTGATGTGTCATCTCTTTGAGCAGCAGTTTTGTACAAGGAAAAGGGGAAGCTGGTGTTGGGTGGGTTGGCTGCAAGAGACTTGATAACAGAACTGAAGGCTATCATCCAGTTACAGAAACATGGTATAGTTTATCCTGTCCACGCATTTCTCTGTGACAGCTGACAAATAAGCCTTCATGTGCTTCAGCATCTGCTTTGTATGTCCGAAATCAAGACTACAGCACTTCCCTGCTTGAGTGGGTTAAGGAAGTGGACGCACCGTAATGACTGAGGCATCCAGATACCACAAAGAGATAACACAGAGAAAAATATTCTCTATGCAAGAGAGAATATTTAAGGCCAAATTCTGATTGTTCTGCAGCCCTCTAACAAGGTCTACTAGCCTTGGACATAATTCCTGCATTCCTTTATCACAAATGGCTAATGGTATGTGATGGATTATCAAAGGCCTGTGTTCTCACTTCACAACATTTAGAGACGCCACACTATACACACATCCAATGAAAATTCAGTCTTAGTTTTCTATTTCTATTCAGTTTTAACAGATACAGCATATTATTCACAGGTATTCTTAAACAAATATTCATGCCATAGCACAAGATTAATTGATGAATGGGATTACAAAGATGTTTGTACAGTTGTAGAAAAAAGATCTATTGAAACAAAACCAATTTATTAAATTCCTTAAAGCAAAGCTGCAGTTTGTGAATGTGGAATGAGTGGTCTAAGGAAGAATAGTCAGACAAATACATAAAAAAATAGAAGATACTATAATTCAAATACATTTAAGTCTGTATAACAGGGCATTTGTTACTCCATTAAAAAAAACCACCAAAACCATAAAGTACCAGGACAGAAAGTGGATTTAATTCTACCATAAACCAGCAAGTTTATCTATGACCAGGCACATGCTATATTAAAATATCTTTTGTGAGGTTATCTGCACAGGATTACTCATAAAGGATACCACACACAGCCTAAACATCGTTTAATACTCAAAGTGTATGTTGCATTTATTTTATCTAACTTTGTAGTTAAAGTGTTATTGTGCTACCAGCTAATTAGGTCAAAACAGCTATGTTCATACGCATATGAATCTAGTACCAACAGCAACCAATATCCATGCTCTCCACACAAGCTACTGGAGGGCTTCACTATCATACTATCAAACCATAAATCACACGTCAAAGGAGGAAAAAAAGAGCGTAAAGCAAATATAATTTAAAGGAAGACTGAGAACAAATGAGGCAAGACGTAGAGAATTGCATCTTTTGATGTAACTACAACAGTGGTGGTTTAATTATTTACAATACCTGTCAATGTTGTCTGTGTCTTGTATTGTTCAAGATTTTTCACAAATATTTTTCTATTGATGACATTTAAAATGCAAGTCAAAGTGCCTGAAGGAACCATCACAAACACTGTTTCCTTCCTGACAGGAAGTTCTCAGGAATGTGTTTCTGTGAAGATTATTTGAGTTCTTACAATCAGAATTTACTTTTTGGAGTAGTCTCTAATATTTACTTAAATTTGCTGCTTTCATGAACATTTCAGTCAGCAAGTTTACTTGCTTTAACACTTACAGAAGCAAACAATAGGAGTTTAAACTTAGTATCACTTAATTCACTTTAAAAATATTTGACGAAATTGTGGACATTTACTTACCTATCCTCATACTATACCAGACATCAAATGCTGAAAGAACAACAAATCCTAAAGTAAAGTAAAAATAATATACTGTAATAGATAAGCAACTGCTTGATAATTATGCCAATGAGACAGCATTTAGAAAAGTTAGCCTGATGTTTTGTAAACTTTCATATGATAAAGTCTGATGTACTATGAAACACTCCAGGGAAATCACTATGTGTCACTAATACGGGACTTTTAAAATTAGAGTATAAACAACATTGATGAGCCCTACGCTTAAACTACAAAAATATCTTATTGTACTTAAAATCTGCCAGACCTTCAATAACAGTGCAAAATTCAAGAATCAAACTGATCATTCTTGTACCCTTCTAATAACTCTTGAGAAAGAGTCTTTGAATCAAACAAGACTTATGATAATAAATGAGCAAAGTCAGTTATAGAAAAATGGAAAATCTCAAAGAGGTTGTAGTCTTCCCATGAGCTGTCAGCAGCAGAAGTCTTCAAAGCTGCTCTTCTTTTGCCCTTCATTCACACTCTGGATAGACCTAAGCCCATGCATAACACAACACTATTTATATTTTTTTCATGAGTTAAAAACCCAAATAAAACAAAAACAAAAGAAAGCACCATGCCCTAGTATATAGAGCCCAAAGTTGTAACCCAGAATAAAGAGAAGAGGCAGATTAAATGAGATAAGAAGCTGTCAACTCAATATAGTCGCACTTCAATTGGATTTCATGTTTTCAAGTGTTAGGCAGCAGCAGTGCAGTCACAATGCATTAACCCAACATACTACAAGAACATTGAATAAATGGGGCTGCTATCCATCCCAAATCTCTCTGTCTGGTTACTATTAAACCTTAAGCAGTGATTAGAGTAATTGGAAACAGAATTTTGATGGTTTTCTACTCAGACAAACATTGAAAAGTAGTTGTTTGCTAACAATCTTTTACTGTCAAGAGGGGGAGTGTTGGTGCTGAACATATGAGGAAGAAAAGTTGGTTTCTGAGCTCTAGAGAGAGAGCTCTAGAAAGAGGTCACTTAAGAGGTCTGCCAAGTTTGTTATATGCATAGAGTAAAACTATCCTTTGCGTCACTAGAAGACTATTAGAACTGTAATTTACTGAAAAATTATAGTGAAGTTATGCTCCTGCATCTGAGAGTTTTGTTACAAGATGATAATTAAAGGAAAAAAGACTCTAGGAGCCTAAAGGAAATTTTAGCTTCTTGTATCAGTTTTGGCTGTTGAAATTGTACTACATAGTTATCAAATATACCGTTACTCAATATTCCATATATATGTAACTGACTGTACAATTTAGGCATGGAAGTTTCAGTTTACTAGCCTAGACCATTTTTTTCCTCAGTATCTGATTATTTCAGTCTCAAACTCTGTTTGGTATTGTTCAAAAAACCTGCTCTAAAATATGATTCCTGATAAGCTAATAGCTTGAAAAGAACAAAAGATAAACAGCAATGTATTTGATCTGCAAATCAGATGAAAGAGACAAAAGACCAACACCGTAAATTACAGAGGTGTTCAAGGTTAGGGGACAGCTGGATGGATGAGAAATTGTGTCTGCTAGAAAATACTCAAATGCTGTCTTCACTGCAACATAATACTCTCTTTAAGACATCTCATGCTGCTGAAAAGAGGACACCCCCCCTTCCTCCATTATTTGTGTTTATTAATTTATATAAGGTGTTTTACCTTTTTAGCTTCTTTTCCTGTGTCAGATCAGTCTGGACATTCAAACAAAGTGAGTCAACACTTAAAATATCAAGTTCTATATCCCCTTCATCTAAGAAAGATACTCGAAATATTTACTGATATAATCCTTGACTGTGGTCGCCAGGCATAGAAATATTTAACAATAATGATGATAGCAAAACTGTCCACCAGTCTACTGCATCAGTTATTGTAATGAAATATCAGAACACTAAAGTGGAGTGTAAATTGAAGGTGACAATGTTTAGCCCTGCTGGTCCCCAAGTAAAGGATGAAGCATATTCTGTCAGAGCACAGAATAGTTGTCTGTGGACTTTCTGTGCAAAAAACCATGAAAATAGAGTGCAATTCCCAGTCAGGTCCCATCCCAGCATTCCACCAGGAGGTGTACACCTGAAAGCACAGAATTGCTCCCTACATATTAAAATAAGTCATTATGTTTTATCTCTTCACTATGGTTTTGGAGGTGTTATTGCTAACACTGAAACAGCAGAGTTAGAGAAAAGGTACAAAGCCGCAATGAATGACACCTTATAATTTACTAATGCTGCCCTGAGAGGGGAATTTTCAGGAGAAATATAATAAAATTTCTAAATTGATTTTTTCAGAGTGCTTTTCTGAAAAGCCATACACAAAGTGAACTTGAAATTAACTCAAATATGTCCTTTCTGGATTGCTCCTTTGTATAGATGCTTGGTAATGAAAAAAGCAATGACGTATGTAAATAGTTTGAGTTTACTTGCAGGAAACATTTAATATTCTCAGAGCTATTTCACAAGCTATTCAAGTACTGTAAAAATCTAAAAGGAATTAATTCCAAATTCTCTTCCTGCCAAGAGTTTATAGCATCTACTGCATAATCTTTGTGTCTAACTATGAATACTGAAAATGGTTCAATAATTCCTTAACATAAAAGTCATTTTTTTCTGTAACTTCATAGTTATCATCAATATTTTATCTTTTTTTTAATTAGAGAATACAATTATAGATGTAACTAAACATCAACATTTTGAATTCTATTCAACTCTTGAAATTGGAAGCACTTGTTACACAAACATTATCTCTTTCACAACTCTGTCTTAAACACATTCAGAAAGCTTTTTTGCAGAAAGCAGATTTTGCACGGATTCAGTTTAATTTTCATATAAAATGAATATGCAAATCTAAAAAATCCAAATCTTTTCCGTATGTTGGAGACTAGAAGAAAATAGCAACTTTAAAAATCATCCTGTTTATCACCATTTTGTTAAGGGGTTTTATGCTTTTACTATAGAAAAATTGAAAATCTGAAAGAGGTTGTAGTCTTCCCTATGTAGCAAATCCCTGTGGCAACAGAGTTCATAGGTCATCCAAGACCAAAAACCCTCTCAGAATTAGAGGACTGTAATCAGCAACATGTTGAGAAATAAGTGACTGCAGCAATCTTAAGTGAAATCTGAAGTGTACCACTTCAGAAACCTAATATTATGCCTATTGTGATTATAAAAGTTTGACATTAAATCTAGTGAATCTCTGGAAATTTAGTAAGTTAGCACCATGAAACATGTGGAGGTGGCCCATGCCCGTCTTACCTGCTTTCTCCCAGTGGCCTAAGTTAAATTTTATGAAACTTATATATGAAGATACATACATATGTTTATTAAAATCAACAGTCAAGAGAAGATACAATTTATGGGGACTTTGTCCTTCTTGTTTTCCATTGTCAGGTTCTTTTTGTATGTTTTATGTTTCTTTATGGAAAACAACCTTTAAAATTACCTGACCTCGGTCTGAAAATGTAGCATGGAAGCAGAAATTGTTGACATAATTTCACGTACACTATGGAATATACAGACACCAGGGATTACAATTGCTGTGTTTGTCACTGAACTGCTATTGTTCATCAGAGATCTGTACCTTGCTTTCAATCTTCCTATGGCACATTGTGTTATTATCCTACAGTTATCTCAGATAGCATCCTTTAAATTGTTGCATACACTAAAACAAGTTCAACTAGCCACAGGCACCACAGAAATCAGGCGCCACAGAATTCCTTTCCCTCAGAAGGAACAGAACAATCTCAGTATAAACTGGTTTGTTTTTAAAGGGTCTAGGTTGCTCAAGTGATGCTTCCTGCACTTCACCTGTGTATGCCCCAATAATCAAATAATATCTCACTAGTATTTCTTTAGGAGGCAAAGACCACCACACTATTCATATACCATTTCAATATTACCTACATGTGGAACAGATATCTGGAAGATTTTCAGATTACTTCTGACTGAAAAACCCCGAAATAATTGCTACTTATGGGATACAGAATGTTTCTTCCTGTTGTTACGACATGTCATGAGGATCAGTTAACATCAGGGATATAAGATATTTCCTGATGATACAAGAAATTTCCTGATGCTGGACACTTACAGTTTCTCTTGCTTGCACAGTGTATACCCCAAAGACGAGCAAGCAGAACTTTGTAGTCATTCTTGTGCTCTCACTGAGGAAATTCCAAATTCTGCATGCAGGGACATTATCTCTGTGGGTGCCCATTCCATTATTTCTTAGGAGAACAATTTCTGTCACTTCACCTCTCCACTAATCTGGGCATCACAAAAGGATAGATAAAAGAGTGTCTTAAAGAGGAGGATAAAGTTTTACTTAATATTCAAATGATTTCTTAATATGCTGAGGAGAATCAGCATGGAGAACATAGGTTGGGCATGATGTGCTGCAGCTGCTAAAATGAAATTTTGTCCTGACAGTTTCATACTGTATTACTAAAATGTAACTGGGAAATGGCAAACTTCAATATACCATTGAACTAGCCATTGTTTTTCAAGGTAGAATGTGGTCTACTCCTGACCAGTCATGCTACACCAAGATCAGCAAAAGTATACCTACCAGTAAGCAAGACACCAAGGAGTTAATTAAGTTTCTTCCATCCAAAGGGAAAATATTGTGTCCCAAGCAAACTCCGAGCACTTTCCTCTGCCAGTCAGCATAGTCTGTCTTTTGTGGCTTCTGTTGTACTCAGTTGATCCGTATTCTCCTATATTTCTTGGCAAAGTATTGGGCTATATTGGTGTTGTTCTAGAATTTTCTGTGTTATAAAAGACAGAAATAAGCATGCAAATTCACACTTAGGTCTGTAGTGCCGAATCAGTAGAATCTGTGTTTATGAATGTTTAAAAGGGCTATACAAAAAACTAATCTCTGTCGGGGTCCAGAGGTAAGGGAGGTACAGCTTCTCAGCACGACTAGTACATCTTTTCTCTCTTAACATTAGGCAGTCTCATTCCGCAGTCTCATTCCATGGAATTCCCCCATCTCCTTCAAACGTGTCATTACCAGCTCAGGAATGACTGTCTGGTTCAAGAAGTTTTGTGTACTCTTTATCAACATCAGGAGATCATCCAACAGTGAGAGAGGGTCCTATGTTTGATCTAAATCCAGATTTTGCCAGGTCTAGGATGTCTCCTGTGCTTAGACTCCCTAGAATCCTTTCTGTAAGTTTGCTTGGAAAAAGGAGAATTTGGCAAAGGGCAGTAATTAACCAAGTCAGGTTTCTTCTAGACTAACCACTGTTGTTTGTCTGAATTATATAGAGTTAGCTATTTTGGTGTGAAAGAGCAACATCACTATTTTGATCTCATTAGTAAGGTAAGACAGCATCTTCCTCAGAAGTTACTTGTAAAAGCTTAGTGTCTTATGAAATATGACTCCTTACGCTCCAAGCATCTTCCTGAATGTGGATGATCTCTTTGGCAGATGGACTTACGATCTTTCCTGTGGATTGCTGTATTTAAGTTTAATTAATTTACTTATTCCACACTCCAGGACATTATTTAAAACCTACGTTGAAAGCAGAGGGAAAATTTCTCAGTGAATGGAATCTTTGCATAGGCTTAAGTAATTTCTGTATTGCAGTGTCTGCTTTTTCTTTAGTTTCACACTTACATCCTTCTGCCTATCTCTGGCCTGGTACCTCAGAGGAATCCATATAATAACACTCTACGTTTTCACCACCTTGATTTATAGATTACATCTATCTACATTGCAGTGCCCTATTTTAATCTGGCATAATCCTTAACCCAAGATCAGGCACTTAAGACTTTTTTAGCTGGAGATTTCCTGCTAATTTATATGACTCTTCAAGAAAAAAGCTGTGTAGAGATAAATGGCTCTTATATGTATGGGTTGTATAAAAAGGCATGTTACAATGGGCACAATATAAAACATATGGATGACTAGAAATCTATAAAAAGAAATGAATAAAGGAATATTTGGACATTTTCTTTGAAATGTTATGATAAATATGGTGAATTCTTTCAAAACTATGAATCTCAATCTTGTGATTATGACTGAAAACCTTCAGTGATGATGTGAACCCTTGGTATGATATGTGTAAATATATTAGCTTACTGAAACCTCTGACTTCCGGATGTTTTGGATTTGAACTTCTGTCTGCCTTTGTTTTCTGGTTTGGTTATTTTGTTTTGGTTTTGTTGGTTTTTTTGTTTTGTTTTGTTTTGTTTTGTTTTGTTTTGTTTTGTTTTTTTTAAGATTCCTAGTGAACTGAGTAACCTGCAAAGATGCAAGCTACAATCGCAGTTGTCAAGTTTTCCCCACTGATTTTGAAGATTTTCTCACCTTAACTGCTGTCTGAAAATATCCTGGCAAGATCTGAGGCTATGAGACATATACAACAGAAGGATGCTCCCTGTGAACTTGGAGGTTCAAACATGCACTCCAACATCCTAAAGCCTTCATGTTCATCAGAGGATATTTTTCCCATCTTTCTTCCTGAGTGTTATCCAAGTAGATTTCTCTCTCTAGTTTTTGCAGATGAAAAAAGGCACTAACCTTTGGACATAATAAGAAGTGTGCTGGTAAGTTAGGGAACACTTTCTTATGTATTTGTCACACTTTTGAGAGAAGACTGCCCTACTGTTGCCAAACAAATTTACATCTCGTTGATCTGAAGCCACTTATCTTTCAAATTTAAAAAAACCCAACACATTTGTATATAACATTCAAAGTGGTGTATTTAATATTTGCAACAGACATGGATAAATGTACAGAATAATTCAATCTATTTATGCTAAACCTATATTAGAAAGTTTCTCTCCCCACTATTTTGCTCCTTTTTTCTGCCTAGGCTTAAGTCGTGGTTTCCATTTCTATGTATAGCTTATGGATCAGCATGCATTTATACAAGAAAATACTTCCATGAGAGAAATCACTTGGGAGAGGAGACCTGCCAAAAAGAATTTCTTTTAAAGACTCCTTTCAGAAGCCTAATCACATTCTTCAACATATGATGCTATCCTTCACAATCCTAAGATATCCTGAGAGATACAGCCTTGCACACTGAAATTCAGTCCTTTCTAAAGGAGTTGACCTGAGCACTTAAAGACCTGAAGACCTGTTTCTTTTTTTTTTTTTTAAATTATACAAAATTCCCATCAGTGGGCAAGGGAACTGCTACAGATGTCAACTATTTGGATTTCTGCAAGGCCTTTAATATGGTTCCCCACCACATCATCTCTCTCTAAATAGGACAGATACAGATTTGATTGATGAACTATTTGATGGATAATGAATTACCTGGATGGTAATACAGTCATATCCAGAGGGTAGTGGTCAATGGTTCAACATCTGGATGGAAATCAGTGATGAGTGGCCTCCCTAAAGGGTCTGTATTGGGATGAGTACTGTTTCATGTCTTCATCAATTACATTTGCAGACGGTATCAAGCTGAAGGGTGTTGTTGACATGCCTGAGGGATAGCATGCCATCCCGAGGAACCTGGACAAGTTCAAGGAGCGCGCCCAGAGGAAAATCATGTGAACCTCGGGAGGTTCAATGAGCTCAAGTACAAGGTTGTGTCCCTGGGTTAGGGCAATGTGGACTATCAATACAGGATGGAGGACAAAAGCTCTGCTAAGAAGGACATGGATGTCCTGGTGGATGAAATCTCAGAATTGGTCATGTTGGAAGGGGCCACAGGGGGTCATCTGATCCATCCTAGAGAACATGGCACAGGATTGTGTCCAAATGGTACTTGAATACCTCCAGTGAGGGAGAACACACAACCTCTCTAGGAAATCTGTTCAAGTCACCCGAACAGTAAAGGAGTTCTTCCTCGTGTTCAGGTGGAACATCTTGTGCATCCAGTTCTGCCCATTGCCTCTTTTCCTACAGTTCAGCACCACTAAGAAGAGCTGGCTCCATCCTTTTGGCATCCTCCCTTCAGAAACTGAATGATATTGATGAGGTCCCCTCTTAGTTATCTCTTCTCCAGGCTGAACAGGCCCAACTCCCTCTGTCTTTCCTCAAAGATGCTCCAGTCCTCTCAACACCTTTGTAGCCCTCTGTTGGACTCACTCCAGGATCTCCATGTCTCTATGTCCTGAGGAGCCCAGAACTGGACACAGCAATCCAGGTGAAGCCTCACCAGGGCTGTGTAAAGGGGCAGGATGAGCTCCCTCGACCTGCTGGCAACGCTCTTGCTAATGCACCCCAGGACACCATTGGCCTTCCTGGCCATAAGGCTTCACTGCTGGCTCACAGACAGCTTGCTGTCCACCAGGACCCCCAGGTCCTTCTCCATAGAACTACTTCCCAGCAGCTCAGCCCCAGCCTGTTCTGGTGCAGGGGGTTACTCTTCCCCAGGTGCAGGACCTGCATTTGATCTTGTTTAGTTTCAGACAGTTCTTCTCTGCCCATCTCTCCAACCTGTCGAGGTCCTTCTGAAGGGCAGCACAGCCCTCTGGGGTATCGACCACTCCTCCCAGCTTTGTGTCATCAGTGAACTTGCTGAGGAGGCATCTGCCCCTTCATCCAAGTCATGGGTGAACAAGTTAAACTGTACTGAACCCTGGAGAATACCACTACTGACAATGACATGCTGGACATTAGCTGGCAATGTGCACTTGCAGAACAGAAACTCAATATTATCCTGGCTACATCAAAAGCAGTGTCGTCAGCAGGTCAAGGGAAGTGATTCTCCCTAACTACTTCGCACTAGTGTGATCCCAGCTGGAGCATCACTTCCAGCTCTGTAGTCCTCAGCCCAGGAAGGATATGAACCTGTTGGAGCAGTTCCAGAAAAGGGCCATGAAGGTGGTCAGAGGGTTGGAGCACCTGAAAGAGTGGGAATTGTTCAGCCTGGAGAAGAGAAGGCTTCAGTCTGACCTCATAGCAGCATTCCAATACTTAAAAGGGGCCAACAATCAAAATGCAGACAAACATTTTAGTGGGGCTGTTGCAATAGGACAAAGGCTAATGGCTTTAAACCAAAAAAGGGTAGATTCAGGCCAGATATGAGAAAAAATTTTTTACATTGAACGTGGTGAAACATTGAGACAGTTTGCCTGGAGAGATGGTAGATGTCCCATCCCTGGAAACATTCAAGTCAGGTGTGATGGGGCTCTGAGCAATCTGATGTAGTTGAAGATGTCCCTGCCCATGGGCAGCGTGTTGGAATGGACGACCTTTAAAGGTCCCTTCCAGCCCAAATCATTCTGTGAGTCTATGATTACTCTCTTGTTGTAATCACCTGTACTTGACTGGCTAGTTTACTTTGTATCAAACTATAGAATTTAAATACAAGTCAGTAAGAAAGCTGGGTAAGTTATGGTTATGTATCAGTGGAAAGTATCTCTACCACAAAAACCTAATTTGTATTAGTTTATAAATTAAAAAATCTTCTTAGCATAAGGACATTAGGAGAGTAGTGCAACCCTGGCAGAGGTTTTACAGAAAGGTTGTGTAACATCCATCCTTGGAGATATTTCAAAGCCCTGAGCAACCTGATCTAACTTTGAAGTTAGTTCTGCTTTGAGCAACCCATTAGATTACGGAGATTCCTCCTAACCTAGATTTCTCTCTGTGATTTATTTAAATGAGATATACATAAGTATCTGATTACCAGCTCTTGACCGAGATCAGATGTTGTAATTTAACACTTTGGGATAGATTTGGAATAAACTCAGAAGGCCTACAGAATGCCTACAGGAGCTACATATTTCTTTCATTTCTGTTGTTTCTGTTGTTGCTGGTAAAATTCCCAAGTGAAATGTGTCCTTATCTTGTTTTGTTCTGCAGAAACACACCTTTAGTTGATAAAATAGGCTGCTACTAATGTAAAGGTTCCACTTGGTATATTTGAAATACATAATGGCTGTCACCAGGGCAAGCATTAGTTATTAGGGAAGACTTACGTAAAAGAGCCTTGGACTCTAGTAGGAAGTAGTGTTTCAGAAACCAGTGGTTTTGCAGTAGTTGCAATCTGACAAAATTGTTTTGTAGATCCACAAAACAGACTCTATTCATGTACTCTTTCTCAATTTCTACTAGTTGCCGCACTGCTTTTGACAAAATATAGTACCAAAAGGAAGTGCAGGTAACGGCTGAGGAGTAAAATTACTGTGAGAACTTAAAAAGTTGAAAGGGCAAAGTAGTCCAAATGATGTAATTTTCTTAAGTTTTTACTACTTAGCTCATTTGGACCGAACAAACAACTTGAAATCACCCCAATCTGGAGTTTCCAGTATTTCCCTCTTTTCTTTCTTCTTGAAATATCTTGAAAATGCTTTGTATTAACTTGCCTTTAACAAAGAATCTAAGATCACTTTTCAGGCAGAGTCACGTACATGGAGAGACAAGCTACCTCCGTTTACTTCAGGACATGGCTAAGTACAAACACATTTGTCACACAGCAGCTGACACACTGCAGCATCACTCCCAACGTCAATTTCCAGTACCTTCTCTGCCAATGCTTACATTCATATTGCCCAAGTGCAGGTCATACTGTATCTGACTAATGAAGAACAGCATGTACCCACTCAAAGTATGGGCTCACTCTGCTCAAGAGGTATTGTTATTCATGAATATGTATTCAATTATTTTTAGAAGTATTGAATCATTTAACTTCAATTAAACACATTTTAACTACTCCATTTCAAAATAAAGTCAGTGTGAGAGATATTTGGCTTAAATGTTTATTAAGAACGGAATAGCATTTCCAAGAATAGTGTAACTGAGTTAAGGTTTAGAGACAATTTTACTGATTAAATATGTCTTTGTATATAAATAGTATCCCCCTAAATCCATTTAGGCTATAATATTAATTCCTGTGTTTATTACTGACCAATATTTCACACATACTGCTGCTATAAATCAGTTCAAGGCTATATCGCAATATTAGGTACCTCAAGGGATTCCAACTCCAATAAGCCTCAGGAAAATTCATACTGTACTTCATACAGTCAGAATGTCTCCATGATACAAACTAAATTAGGAATAAGCTTTAAATGACTGCTCTCTCTGAATATTGTACCCCTCTTCCTAAAGTGGCAGGACACATTCTTACAGCTGATAATTTTCTCCCAGTTCTTCAGGGTTTATAGATTTTCAGCTCTGAATACAACAGATAACTAAGAAGATTAGATCCTTCAGATCTTCTCACCCAATCCTCATCAGACGACAAGTGTCACAGACTTCTGCAAATCATCCATTAGAGACCTGGAGATGAAGAGGTTTCTCTACTTTCCTACTGTGGATAAATACCTTAATGACTGTGGGGTGTCACAATACTAAAGTACAGGGAGCCACAAAAAAATTGGTAGCTGGCAGATGAAACAAGTCAGGTTGTACCTGCTCTAATTTTTTAGACCACTGTGCCCTGTACCAAATTACTGTAGTTGGTTGAAATCTGAGATACGAGGTAAATGCTGCATGTATTAACTACCGCAGTTGCAACAGCAAGAACAACAAAACAGAAACAGAAGTAAATAAAATAAAATTAGATGTAAAGCATACAACTGAGAGTCAAAAGGTGTCATCAGGAAGGTGTCATCTCAGCAAGGAATCAAAATCTGCCTGGACAACATTTTTTGCAGGGAAATGGATTGTCTATGAAAAACCCTCTTGGTCAGTCTTGGTGTCTTGATGCTCAGTCCAGTTTAGGGATGTTCTTTTAGGGGGTGCTAAAACTAGGTGAAGTATTCTAATGTAGTCTAGTGAGTGCTAAGCAGAGGGATAATTACTTCCCTTGGTCTATGGGCTGTGCTCCTGTGAACTCAGCCCAGGATACCCTCGGGATTTTTTGCTGCCAGGGCACACTGCTGGTTAACATTCAGCTTGCTGGCTTCCAGGATTTCCAGGGTGTCACGGTTTCATCCCTGCCAGAAATCAAACATCACACAGCCGCTCACTCATTCCTCCATCAGCAGGATCAGGGAGAGAATCAGAAGGGTAAATGCTAATGAACTCATTGTTTGAGATGCAGACAGTTTATTAGGGAAAAAAAAGCTGTGAACAAGAGCAAAGAAAAACAAAGAATTAATTCACTTCTTCCCATGGGCAGCTAGGTGTTCAGCCATCCCCAGAAGAGCAGTGACCCATCACACATGATAGCTACTTGGGAAGACAAATGCCATCACTCCAACCCAGCATAGGATCTGGTCACCCAAACTTTTAACTGAGTTCCGCGTCCACATAGACTGCAACATTCTAACTTGGATGCGGGAGTATGGGTGGGAGACAGCGTCAGAAGCATTGCTGAAATCAAGATAAAGGACACCTACTGCTCTCACCAATTTTCATATTAATAATTTTAAAATGGTTAAAACAACTTTTTTTCAGGATGGGGTTAAAAGGTATACCACCAGGGAGCAGAAGCCACTGTCCAATGGGGTGAAGTTGCTTTCTCTAATTTTCTTTGCTTGAGATTTCTAAGAACTTCCTTAAAATTTGGTTGCAAAGCAAAATCATAAATGAAACTATGAAATGATGACACAGCAGTTCCAGTGGGAAAGCTCAGTTCCACTATGGTATTAAATTAGGTCAAAAGTCTTAAATGTGATAGACAGATTGTTGATAATTCTGGACACAACAGCAACATAAGGTCAATTCTCAAAGTGCCATGTCCCTTCAGTCCATCTCATCATCTACTTTCTGGAAAGCAGAGAAGTTTGAAATTAGAGATCACTGGTAATATCTGCACTTCTGAGGAGGAGAAAACCTATCAAGAAATTTCATTAAGGCTTCAAAACTTACTGAACAGAGATCTTAATGGAGGAATACTTGTTTGATTATACAACCCAAAACTTACAGAAGTTGAGAGTATAATACACCTGCGCAAGAATAATAATGTCTGTTAGTAACAGTAAACACCAAAATTCTCATAAAAATCACTGATAAAAGGGAAGGTACACTTTGTACAGATCACTTATTGAATTTTATTACCTAATTGTCCCAGCGAACTGAAGTACACACACCTATCTGGAGGCAAAATAAATGTAACTATATCTGAAAATGCAAATGTCAAGATTCTTTATTTTCTCAGACAAAATGAAATATTTCTGAGAAATCAACAATCAAGGATCCAAATAAATTAGAGCACACATAATATTCACAGTTATGAAACCTGTCCACCCCTTGTTAGCAGTTACCAGCTGTTAAAGAAAGACAGTGTTGACAGTGTTTCATTTTGTCTTTGAGTCATTTGTATATATAAGGTGAAGAATTGGAAAAAAAATGTGCAAATCATTCTCTAAATTTTCTTTTCCCAAAGAGCCCAAGTACAAGAACAGTGGTGCCCTCTATAGAAGTGGTCTTTCCTGTCCAGGACTCTTATTACAGAACTGAGCAACTTTTAATTATAAGGTATTTTAAAATCCCCAGATTTCAGTGGTGATGATATTCCACCCAGTGATTTTAAAGTACCAGACCTTGATAATCCCAAATTTTACTTTGAAATTCCTAAAAATTAAACTAATTTTGTTGGTATCTTGTATGTGTATGTCTGCATGAGTGTTTGCATGCAGACAAGCACATATATTTATGGCTCTGAGTGCCTCCATATAAACTTGTTAAGGAGTAAAATTAGATTTGAGATATCATTTCAATGAATTAGTGCATTTTTACCACAAAAATTTACCACATCACACCCTCATCTCTGAAATAAGAAGAAATAATTGTTATGTAAAGAATTAGAAAAGTTTAGCAAAGGGCATTTTGTCAGATTCAGGGCAAGGAGTAATGAAATATCTTACTTCTCATACGCCTCTTAAAGATGGCTTATTCTTACTTCCAAATTAACAGACACTAAAGAATCTATGCTATGAAATAGAATTCCTACATTAGCAAATTGATGTCTAGAAGAGACCAGAAAAGCTGCAGAACAAGACCTGGAGGCTATGCACACATTTACATTTGGAAATAACTCCAGAGAGTCATAGATCTTTTTTTAGGACCATATGGTTTGCTTCATCTTATCTGTAAGTCATTTAACATATTTGTGCTTACTATTTCTAAAGAAAGAAAAACAGAAGGAAAGGACCCCTCAGTTATCTACTTCTTTTCGAATTCCAGATGGGTATATAACATTTCTCATTTCTAGAAAGAATACCCGCACAACAGGAAATATAACCAATTCAGAATAATTTGAATTTGCGCTTGTTGGATAGTAATTCAAGCATGAAAATCTACAAATGTTCATTAAGATGTCACTGCTCAATGTTAGCCTTCCAAAATAAAAATTATTATTTTAAAATAGGTAGACTGTAAATTACATTAATACAATAGAAACTTGATTGCCTTAAAGCTGTCTTGGAAGAGATTACTTTTCAATTTATACCTGGAGTGACTTTGTAGACAGAGTGGCAAAAAAACATGCAAAATAAATTATTGAAAACACTCCAAGGAATAATATATCTCTTCTTTTCATATGAAAACTTCTAGATACACCTAGCTTTAAATCAAGTAATTGTGTACATTTTCCCCACAAATGTAAAATAAGAACAGTAGTTTTTAAATTGAATATTACCGTTTACAAAGCTATCATGGAAGCATGTGTATTCAAGTCAAAAAACTCCTCAATTAATTTGTTTGCCTAACAACAGTTAAGTCATTCTGCTTTCATAATGAAGAAAGAAACAAGACCCTTCTCTTTTCCAGGTTCTGAGAGAACCCAGTTCTCTCAGGTGTCCTCACAGGAGATGAGCGCCAGCCATCTAATCAACTTAGTGCTCTCCTCTGGACACATTCTAACAGGTCAATGTCTTTCTTGTGTTGGCCGTAGAGCTGTTTACTCTCAAACATCCTGCTAATCATACAGTCAGGGAATCAATCTGAGAAGTAGAAAACACAAACTTCAGTCTCTTTAAACACAGATTGAATTGAAATTCAGCCTCACACATCCACAGTATATATTCTGATCATGGGTCTTGAGGGAAATTGTGGTCACTGCTCATGGTGCAATGTTGAATCAGATTTGTGCAGTCTAAGACACAACAATATTTACTTTCAAACTTTAGTGAGTTTAGATAGAAGCCGAACATCCAGCTTCTTCCCATGGGCAAACACTGAGGTCCTTGTGTGTACGCTCATCAACAGCTACTCAAGCACTTTACAGTTTTCTAAGGAAAATGTTGGTTGTCCACTCAGGTACTCATGAACTCAGAAGCAGATGAACTGGAGCTTGGAGATCCATGTTTTCCCCGTCTGCATTCAAGTTTTATTTATACATCTAAGATTGGTGCATAAAACAAGGCTAAATATATGGAAAGAATTAACATGAGGAGCTATAAGGAACATGTAAAAGAGGAAAAAATCCATCAGTCATTTTGATAGTAGTGAGAGGGTGATTCTAACAGAGCAAAGTGCTCACTCTACAATGCAGGAGAAATAGGTCCCCGTGGAGGGGAGAACAAAGGTCAAAGGCACAGCTTTTCAATGCATAGGATGCAAGAATCTCACACTTGGCTTCATTAATTGATTCAAGTTCAGTCAAAATTTCTGCAATAATCTCTGCATACCTGTCTCTTAAAATCATTGTTGCTCTTCCCCGGTAGTTCTGAAGTACTGAGAAACCTAAATATTATACTCTACTCCAGTTTTGAGCAGAGTTACTTTAACTCAAATCAATTGTTAGGAAGAACAGTTTGGTTGCCTTTTAAAATACTTTTCATTCCTTACATCCTGCAAATGGCTCCTAACTGAAGAATCACAGTGGGGACTGATAAAAATAGTTATGATTTTCCCAGGCATTTCAGGCTATAAAGGAAAGGATACTTTTTGGTGGTGAGGAAAAGACAAGTCCCTCTTGCAGTTCCTAGTATGGTTCCTAGGTCTGGGGGAGTTGGTCTGGTGTGGATAAAGGAAGCCTTCCCAGAAGATGGAAAAGAGGTTTTTTTGCTCTAAGGCACTTCTTTCAGTTAAAGGGAGAAGAAAAGAAAAAAGAAACTAACAATCAATTTCTGGGTATCAGCCAAGGAAAGATATGCTTGAATCCATTAGGCTGAGAAGTTTTCATTGTGTAGCTGTTCTAAAAGATTAAGTAGCATGGCTGACTTCAGACTAAAGAACCTGAATTAGAACTACAACATTCATTGATATAAGTGACTGACAACAGACTGCAGATTGTATTTTATAGGTGAGTATAATCTTGTCATTATGTAAAGGTGACTCAACTGGCCAACAGCCAGAGAACACTATTTAAATATCTCAGTCTGTACTGATGAAGTTGAACAAAATTGAAACTGTATTTGAAAATCAAAATATGAAAAAAGGACTACTTTTTCTCAGAGACAGTTTATAAATTTAAGGTGGCTGGGTTCAAAAGTCACAAATGTTACTGCATTTATTCCAATATTAGCATACAGTACCAGTAGAAAAATACCTACAATCTTGTCAGGCACAACTGATTTTGAAATTCAGGAATGTTTTAGTTTGATTTTCTATCTGCCCTCTGAGTTATACGCAGGTCCAAAATATACTCCAAGGCTGAAGCTAAGCCTTAATTACATACTAAAATCTCCACTATCTTCCATGGGAAGAGCAGGGCTTTGCTTTGGCATTCTTATGTACCTTTCTTAACTGCTCTGTATAACCAAATGTAATAAACATGAGAGTAGCAAGAGAAAACACTTCATATCTACACTATATTTCAGTCCAGGGAAGAAGTCACAACTAACCATCTATATTCAGAGAGCTAAAGTCAGATAGGACTTAGTCACCTCATCTGATTCATTGTATCATAAGATATTACATTTGAGGTCTTTACATTTAAGTCATCCAACTCAGAAACCATTTCTGTGAAGGACAGAACTACTGTGTTCTAGCATCAGTCTCACCAGTAATGCACACAGAGCCAAATAGTCATTGCCCTTCTCCTTTCATTTAAATAACCAAAAATATTGTTTGCATTTGCTGAACCCAGTATCATCCCTGGAGTTCATATAAACATACTTGTCTACGACTTTCCCCAAGATTCCCAGTTCGAGACTGTGTATATATCAATCCTACTCCCCATCTCTGGCTTCATGACATTGTGACTGAATGTATGATGCCATATTTAACTTCAAAAGACCCACTTTACCAAGTGAAATAGGTGATTATTTTCACTATTTACTCTTCTAGCCTTTTTAAATAATCCCAGAAGGGGATTATACTGAGTCACTGATAGAAAAGTGGTAAAGAAATACAACTCTTTCCATGATGAAACCCCCCAAAAAAATTTGAGATCCACCAGTTAGTTTCTAAAGTTCACCAATGTTTGATCTATCAATACTAAAGAACAACACATTTTTAGATAAGATTCTATTTAATGATTAATTAACCCTTTGTAAGGAATTATTTATTACAACTATGTATTATTTTTATTAATTTAACTTACAGACTTCTCCAAAAGAAGTCATGCTTGACAAGATTTATTTTCATTAAATTAATATTATGGAGATAATTGTATCTTAATCCTTTGTCATCTAAACACTGTAGAAGCTCTTCGGTTATTTCGCCTCAGACCAGGAGGACTTCAGTTGGCTTACAGAAATATTTACATTGTCAGTGTATTGTCCTTGAATAATCTTCAGTAGTGATTTCTACATTTAAAAGTCAGACAGATTTTCAGAATAGTAGTTTCCAGACCTAGTAGTGTTTAGTTATAAATCAGTTTAGTCAGAAATCCTCTATTCACTGAGATATCACTCCCTGAGTATACAGAGAACAGTGACTTTAATTTAAAACAGAAGTATTTACTATATAGGGGGTTGCCTTTTATATAAGCTAATACAACATATAAAAATCGGCATCATTGATCACTCAGCTACCTAATGTACAACTCTGCCTCACCCCTGTTGTATTACAGTTTCATGTTTTGAAGGTTATTCTTCCAGAAACATCTATCCCTTCAAAAATCAAATACAAGTGCGAAGGAAGAGAAGGGGGGAAATTAATATGGATTTTCCGGAAATATTAAACTGGATTCCTAGAGATAAGCAATGAACTCCACAAAACAAATACATGTAAATGTCTTCACTTTGATGCATAGCAGTGCTCTTACTTTCACTGCCAAGGAAGTGATCACACATCTTTCCCTTTTGGCAGGTGGTCATGTTATGATGTTCCAGTGATCCAAACCAGAGCTTATCCCCACCACATAATACAGGCACTTCTGAAGAGTAGTTTGGGAAGAAGGTGCTAGTGTGTGGTGCTGTTTGGGTCTGTAATTGCACACATTTATAGAGAAAATATCTGGGGAAACAGAGAAACACTGCGCAAAAAGAGGACTTGTTTTCTTCTGTTCCATTTTCAGGTGTAAAAAGGAACAGTTGATTTTAGCCTGAGAAGAAGCCATTCCTATGGTATAACTATCCTAATGAATACAATAAAAATAAATTCTTGGGTCAGGGGAAGAGAATCTTCAACAAATAAGAACATCAGAGGATGTCTCACAGACTTTATGAATTATACAGCATTTTGTGGCAGGTGCAATTCAGATACCATATGCTATGCACAATAATTAGGAAATAAAAACCCAACATCTTTAGATCAGTGGGCAAAAAATACCAAAAATATCTTTCTTTGCACTGAGACAGTAAGAAACACAAAAGACAAAAATGATTATGAGTCATTGCTAAAATATCCCTGCCTCTGTGAAAGTCAGATAGGGACAGAATATATGAAAGTTACTAGTCAGCACGTGTGAGGGAAGCCCACACTGAGATAAAACTATTCCAAAACATAAATTCTGTGAAATGCATAAGGAGAAGCCTGAGTCTTTTGCAATACTTGAAAGAAATAATCCTACTTAGTTTATGAAATCTACAGCAATGAAGCTGCAAAAATTCCTTTGGCTCTGTAGAAAGACAGAGAATCAAATGAGATAGACTAAAACAGAAAATCACTTCCGTCCTCCTGCAAAACTGGTGACATATGTACTATTCCCAGACTGTATGAAAGTGTAAATAAATTCTACATTTCTGCTGATATTTTTTGGGTTTGATTAAAAAAAAAAAATAATTTGCTCTCTTCTGAGCCAGAATGGTACTAGTCTTAACTTCCAGTAGAGGGGCTGGAGTGATAGCATTGCACTGTTGTGTTGATATTTGTGGTTTTCTGCTTAAATAAGCTTGATTTTGAAACAATATTTCATGGCATGTGGTATCAGATGAAAAATTTATTGTCTTGCTAAACTGACGCACAATATCTGGATTTTTTTTCTCTAACAACAGCATCCCTTGTACAAGTTCTGGCTGTGAGGAACTAGAGCAACAACTAGGATGCTTTGATTTGATGGTCACTAGAGTTGAAGACAGAAGTCTCATGTTTTAGCCTTCATTTAGTTTCTTTTTGGGGAAGTATATCTTTCTTAATACTTCTGGATTGTGAAAATGGTCAAAACACATACAGTAGTGAACTATGCATAACAGACACTGAAGATGTGACTCCTTCTCCATTTGAAAATGTTTGTTAATGCAAGTCAGGTTTGAGACCATCTAAGGACCCCGAATGTGCACAAGCCCACGGGACCTCACAAGACTCATCCGTGGGTCCTGAGGGAGCCGGCAGACGAAGTTGCTAAGCCACTATACATAATTTTCAAAAAAATGTGGCAGTCAGGTGAAGTTCCCAATGACTGAAAAAAAAGGAAATATAACGCCCACTTTTAAAGGGGGGAAGTAGAAGATTCAGGGAACGACAGACCAACCAGTCTCATCTCTCTGTCATGGAAGATCCTGGAGAAGATTCCTCTGGAAACTATGCTTAGGCCCATGGAAAACAAAGAGATGATTGGTAACAGCCAACATGGCTTTACTAAGGGCAAATAATGCCTGACAAATGTGATGACCTTCTGTGGCAGAGCAACAGCCCTGGCAGGTGGAGCAAAGCAACTGACATCCTTTACCTGGACTCATGCAAAGTGTTTGACATTGTCCTACACGACATTCCTGTCTCTAAATTGGAGAGACATGGATTTGATGGATGGACCACTTAGTGGATAAAGAACAGGTTCAACGGTCACATGCAAAGAGTTGAGGTCAACAGCTCATTGTCCTCATGTGATGAGTAGTGTCCTTCAGGGCTCAGTACTGGGGCTGACACTGTTCAACAACTCTGTCAGCTACATAGACAGTGGGAATGAGGGCACCCTCAGCAAGTTGACTGATGACACCAACTGTGTGGTGCAGTTGACATGCTGGAGGGAAGGGATGCCATGCAGAGGGACCTCGACAGGCTTGAGAAGTAGGTCAATGCAAATCTCATGAAGTTCAACAAAGCGAAGTACAAGGTCCTACACCTGAGTCATGACAATCCCAGGCATACCTACAAGCTGGCGGAAGAAGTGATTGAGAGCAGCCCTGTGGAGAAAACCTCGGGACTAGTGATTGTTTAAAAACTCAACAAGAGCTGGCTATCTGCACTCACAGCCCAGAGAGCCAACAAAATCCTGGACTGCATCAAAAGGACCATTAGAGAACAGGAGCATCTCCCTACAAAGACAGGCTGAGACAGTTGGGGCTGTTCATCCTGGAGAAGAGTAGGTTGCATGGAGACCTCTGTCATGGGCTAAACGATAACAACCTCATAGCAACCCCCCAGTACCTGAACAGGGCCTAAGGGAAGCTGGAGAGGGGCTCTTCATCAGGAACTGTACTGGTAGAACAAGGAGTAATGGGTACAAACTGAAAGAGGGGAAATTTAGGCTAAATATTAGAAAGAAATTCTTTACTGTGTGAGTGGTGAACCACTGGAACAGGTTGCCCAGGGACATTTTGGATGTCCCAGCCAAGGCAGTGCTAAAGGACAGGTTGGACAAGGCCTCGAGCAACCTGATCTAGTGGGAGGTATCCCTGCCCAGGGGAGTATCCAGCAAGGGAAGTGGCACTAGATGATCTTTAAGGTCACTTCCAACTCTTAACATTCTATGATTCTATGAAATTCAAAACCAAGTCAGGCCTGTATGCCAGGAGGTTTAAGAGTGGTCATTTGTGATTCTTTATAGAACCACAGTTTCAAAACTAGAATCAAACATAAGAATTGTTGATGAACTTTTAAAGAACCAGCTCCTGTAGGTTACTAGGAAAAGCTTATTAGAGAAAGCCACTGAGAGAACGTGTACAAATACTAAGAAATCCACTGTGTGAAAACAAACTCACGCCAAGAAGACTTTTACAGCCACCAAAAAAAAAAAAAAAAAAACAAAACAAAACCCCCAAACCAAACCATAAATAGATTTAAACTTATTAAGGAGTAAATTAAAATGGTCACAGTGGAACAGATGAGCAACCTGAACTCATCTCTCTCACTGCCAAATTCTGAAATCAGAATTTTCTAGTTACCTGACAACTGACTCATATTCACTGACTTTTTTTTGAACTGTGGGGTTGGCTCTGTATGTCTGAAGACACAGCTGTAGAGATAACAAAACTGAAATTCCTCACACAGGACTCTGGATGATGTTGCTCTTGGAAAGGAAATTTCAATGGCCCTAGAAATCTGTGTCCCCTTGAATGAGGTTAAAGAGGAAAAGCTATCCAGACCATACGCAGGAGAATCTGTCACTGATTTATTGCCTTACAGAAATTATTTATTTAATCTGATTTCCAGTTGCACCTCTTTGATTCTATAACATATTGCCATAATTCAAAATGAAAACTTTTCAAAATGAAAAGTATACTGTTTGGACAATTCATACTTATGTCATAACAGGCAACATGCATATCTTGCCTAGTTTTTTTTAGAGTAGTCATAATTTCCTCATATAATTTACTCTGAAGAGTTAGAAGGGTCTTTCTGATGTTTAACCAAAGAATCCTTCTTTACAATTAGAGTTCATTACTTCTCATCCTTTTCCTAAAGACGAGTTCAAAATTGCAGAAAGAGGTCACTGATTCCACTGATTTCTATTAGCTCAGTGATTTGTATTAGGCACCAAGTGAGAAATTACAACTGGGTCATTGACACAAGTCTGCTGTCTTATATCCTGTGTGAAAAAAAAGGAACTTTGTCATGGTTTTCACATAAGTGCTAATACAGCTCAAAGAGGTTATAACAAAACTGAACCCTCCCAGCCACTTACTGCACTGATTTGACTCCAGACAGCTGCAATATGAAACCTACATTGCTTTCCTGACACTCTAATCCAATCTCTATTTCACAGTGTACGTCCCCAGGCACTCCCCATAAAAACATAATTAAAACAAACACTACATGGGGTAAGCTTTTAGAAACAAACTATCCTTTTAATGTCAGTTCCTCCTAGCAGAGAGAAATGCAATGATATATATTCAAAGGGTTTACTGGAAAAATGAACCCAGGGAACGTTTAAAAGACATGAATCAAATGAGCATGATGTACTAACTAATATGCTGATACTCAACATTCACCATGGGAAAAAGACACTGGTGAATCTGATATGTCGACAGTATTTGCATATTAATTCCTGAAGAAATTGACAGCCAATGCAGCTAAAACCAAATAAGGGGTACAGTATGTGGAATAAAACTGTCTTACCTTAACATGAATGCTGTACTATTCTTCACAACCTGGGAGAAAGAGCCAGGGCAAAATCAGAAGCAGACAGAGAGACGCTCATCCATTTCGATCTTTATTTAATAGGTTTATATGTTGGCAATATACCTTCTAAAAATTGCATTAACCAGCGTAAGGAAAAGCAGATTTGAAACAAACAGGCATTTAACAGCAGAACTCTGTGCCCTTCACCAACAACCTGTGTATTTACAGAAACATTTCTTGTAACCCAATAATTTTGATGTTAGAAGCCCAGTGAACACACTCTAAAGAGGCTGAGAAAATGGGGTCATCTTGTATTCTGAATGTTCCATTTTAAACCTGTACAACTTCAAATTCTGTTAAGCCGAATCTTTCTGAGGGGTGCTTTTTCCTGCTTTCATTGAAAAGAGGCTCCAGTTTCTTGAAGAGCTCTTCAATCTCCATCTTGTATAACGTCTTTATCCCTTTACCCTTCCTCTTACATTACAAAAATAGACCTCTCTATTGAAAAGAAGAATCTGTAATTTTAAAGATGGCTAAGCTGGATAGTCTAAAATGGCTTTGAAATTGGGATACACAGCTTGATACTATTAGGATTACCCTACAAAACTGATTAAAGTTCAGGTTCGTAATAAAATAATTCCTTATATATGCAAATCAAACAAATAAACAAATTCCAAACAATTACTATATAAATTTGTGTGCTACATAAACTTCTGTCAACCAAAATGTTTATTATCAATCTCCATTATATAGACAGATAACCCCCTTAGATTTCCCTAGATGTCTGAAAAGGGTAAACTATACTTGTAGTAACATAGAATGTCATTATAATTTTGTTGTTAAATGTCTGGATTCCTTTGAAGTGGCCCAATACCCATAGGAAAAGAAGAGAAATACGAGAACAAATGAAAAGTGAGAATTTCAACATGGGAAAGTGCATAAAGAAAAAAACAACTCATGACAACAGAATAGAAAAATCAGTCATCTCTTTGAGAACAAAAGAGTCCCGCCTTTACTGAACTTTAACTTTGTCCCTTTCTAAACATTATCTTCCCTCATTTGCATCCCTATACTTTCAAAATATTGAAAATGCTGGCATGTGCAAGAGGCAGTCACACCCAGTTAAAAGCATTATAATTACTACCTTTGCGAGACTTTCAGTTTGAACCATTCAGTTGCTTCAAAGTCTACAAAACAAAAAAATAGCCTTTATTGGTTATAACAATTCCCTTAGATCCTGAAACACTAGAAGAATTTATGTAAAAGAGAACCTTAAGAGCCCAAGGAACATTTCAGCACAGTGACGTTTTTAAAAACCATGTTATTTCATTTCCAAACCTCATAAAAGTCACCTCAGCTTTAACTAGTTGTATAGCAACAAGAAAACTAGCATATAATGGAAGTTTTAACTCTCAGATTTGGGAGGCTTCCTCAACAATATTAAATCATGAAAGGTCTAAGATTTATTTAAAAGCAGAATTCAGAGTTGACCTCTAAGTTGACCTCTTCTATGCACACAGTACTGGAAATAAAAGCTGTGCAGAGTCTAATTATTTAAGGTCTGTTTGCCAGAGAAACATTACCTTTCCTGCTCTTAATAGGGAAATTCTTCCCCTTCTCTCACAAATACTATTGTGTAATCATGTGAATAAATACAACCGAGGAATAGCAAAGGCAAAAGTTAATTTAGAACAGTGATGGGCTTGTAAAGTTCAAGGTCTTTCAATTGATTCAGTGAACAAGGACAATAATATGATCACCTATATAGGAGCAGTAGAGATTTAAAAGCAAAATATGCAGGAAGAAAACATGGCTGTCCAAATTGTCAGGGGATGATTTCTTCCTCTATGGTAAAATTGATGAAAAGCATTTGTGGTTCTGAAATTATCTAAGCACATTTCTTTCCAATGTCCCTTTGGCGTTTTTTTCCCTCAGGATTCCCCATTTCTACTCTTTTGATTTTAGCTCATCTGATTTTTTCTTAGTTTCCATGTTCTTTTGATCCCAGAATATAAATTAAAATACCGTGAGCACCAGACACCTGATGTTATAAGCCAGATCAGAGGCCATGAAACAATATTTCAAGTTCAAATGGCAAAATTAATAGTTTAATGTAAAGCAATTACGAAGCATGCCTGGATATTCACGTCTGTGAGAGCAGAATGTACAGAGATTGTTTATTCCCTTATTAACATGGTCAGATAGAGCTATTAATGTGCCATCACTGTGAGAATGTCTATCTTGTTGGACTTTTTTGTTTCTGGTCTTCTTTTCAGTCACAGTAACAACCTGAAGGAGGTGGAAGTCATTTATATGTATATTTATACACATATAAATGTATATTATATGTCATTTGGATGTATATATATACTTTTTTATGTCTACCTATACACTGGAGATTCTTAGTTGTCTACATGTTCATGGATCTTGTCAACATTATTTTACAGTCATTATGTTTTCTACTTCCCTCGCTGTTGAATCCAATTCAATTCAGACTGTCCATTTGAAAAAAAAAACAACGACAAACAAACACAAAAGTAAAAATGTCAGTCATGAGAAACATGCTCATAGATATGGTTTAGCTCATGATTTCTTGCACTAGAGAGGAGGACAGAGTTCTCCAGAACTGGAGCTACTGGAATTTTTCAAATACTGAATCTCCAACCTTTCAAAACACAACAACTGCAAAAGCTTCTTTTTGAGGGCAGAAAACACTTTTTTGTAAGATTAATTGCAATTATTGAAACTAGCGTAATTAAAATGGCATTTTTTTAAATTATGCTCTTTCAGACTTGAGGTGATTTGCATCTTTCCTGGCTTCTTCTTTCGAAGGTTATTCTGCATCAGGGATATAATATGAAAAATGTCAAACCAGTGTCTTTCTTTTTCAGTGAATAGTTGCAAAGCCACCCAAAACTGTGTAAGAAAATTAATATTCTTGTTTTCCCTTTAAAAGGATAAAGGTAACCTTCCAGTTTAGCAGTGGCTGCAGAGTTCTGCTCTTTCTTGTATCCTTAGCAACACATTTTGTTCCCTATTAAAGACAGTTCAGTGTAATATGAATGTGTCACATCCTTTCTAAAGGGGTATGTATCATAGAATCATAGAATCAGACGGGTTGGAAAGGACCTCGGAGATCATCAAGTCCAACCCTTGATCCAACCCCACTGTGGTTACTAGACTATGGCATTAAGTGCCACGTCCAGCCTCATCTTGAAAACCTCCGGGGATGGAGAATCCACCACTTCCCTGGGCAGCCCATTCCAGTGGCTGATTACCCTCTCTGTAAAGAATTTCTTTCTAATACCACTGATTTCTATCACTCAGTAAGCAAATATAGTGACCAGTTATAGAGTTCATCAGCACAATAGAAACATATATCATTTAGGAGGACAACTATTGTCATAACTCCAGCACATCTTGTTTAGAGTTATGGTTCAACATGAAATCAATAACAAACCTGATTTCCGGGTCTTGCCTCTGACATGGAGAGCTTCAATATGAAGTACAGTTTAGGCCCATATTTAAAACTTCGAGCAGATTTAAAAATTACTAGTTTTCTGTTTTTTATTTTGACATTTTGAAAATTATACGGGAAAATAATTTGCAAAACTCAGGATCAGTCAGAAAAACATGAGCAAGAGAGAGCTACCATTAATTTCCTGCAAAATAAGGGAGGTTAGTATCTCACTCAAATTAATTTTATATGAATACACAGAATGTAAAAACGGAAGTAGTACTGATTTAAAAGATACTAAGAATATTAGATTTTTTTTCACTGCTTCATACTGCAGAGAGCTGTTATTTTCAAGGAGAAAATTCCATCATTATCTAAGTGAAGAAAAAGTAATTTATTGTTAATTTTATCTCGGACAAAATCTGACCAATATTCTTTGAAAAGTTATAAAACAAAATATGGACTTTTGCAGGGTAGTGTTATAGGTGATTTTGCTAGCACATAAAATGAAAATGAAAACCAACATATTACTTTAAGAAGCATGAGCCGAAAAGGTAGTTTTATAATTTTTTATATAAATAATATTTAGAACAAAAGCAAAGTAATTGTGCTGTGTTCTTCAGTTCCATAACAGTCAGACAGTGGCAAAGCTTACCTTCTTTCAATAACAATATGTTTCTAGGTGTCTTTATGTTTTTCTGTTTTTGCCCTACCTCACGACTCTTCATTAGAGTAATCAGTAGTACACCTTCTCAGCAAAATCACCTCTGAGTATCAGACATGACTGGCATTTACCGACATGTTCTTTTGAGAGATGGGAGACACAGCCTTGATGATCCTTGCATTTTTCTCCCCACACAAATAAGGTTCCATTTGTCAGATCTATCTTTCTACACAGGAACACAATAAAACCCTACCATGACAGTCAATTGTAATTCTCTGAAGTAGCTGAAGAATTATGAGGGACATCTCCCCAGTGCAAAGCTTGTAATATGTTCACATTTATTCTATTTCTGATAACAAACACTGGTTAGAATTCTCATATTTCAGGTTATAAAACCAGCTTACAAGCCTTCTCTTCTAGAAAAGTAGGTGCCTCTGACCACCCTCATTAGCAACTTTTGTCAACTGACCTTACATCATTATCCAGTCAATGTAAATTTGCTTATGTGTCTCTGATGATGCTATCATGGCAAAAGGACAAACCACACCTGAGTTTGAAAATAGTGGCTTTTAGGTAGATGCTCAGCTCAGACTAGCCATGTAGCTCAAAAATTTTTTGACTACTCTAGTGGTTCATCACCCTGATTTCTCCAAATAAGCTAAAACAATAAGCTAAATTTGAATAGACATCTATGTCCTTTCACGTCTGGGAACCTATTTCCACTGTAGTTCCCTCAAAAAAATCAACGATGTCCATGCAAAACAAAAACAAAACAAAAGCCCCATAGATAAAGAGAATAAAAAGCCCCAGAACTCTGTTTTGCATCTTAATTACATTTTTAAAACTTTCCCTGGCTGCCTCTACAATCTCCTTTTCCCCAGCTAAACCCATCTATGGTTATAGCAGATAGCCAACAGAGCATGCCTCCTGTCTGCGGGTCAAAGGCGTTCTGTCAGATGGACTAATACCTACATCAGTTGTCTGGCCTGTTCTTTCAAAGACTCTCTTCCTACTCTACCCCTGTAACAGGGTCCAATATATGCATGAGTTCCAACTATTGGCTTCACAGTAGTGGCCTATGTTATCTGTCAGAAGCTGACAGAGCATTTCTTATTATTATTATTACTACCATCGTTATCAGAAATCCTCAAAATTATACATGATGCCTACAAAGTTAGTACTGATACTTTGTTATCAATATGAATTAAAAGAGATCGCTCATAAAACACAATTGTCCTTGAAACAGGGATTCTGATTTTTGGGTACTTCAAAACGTACTCAAGTTGAGTAGGTCATCTAAACTCTCCTTTAGTGCATGGTTAAACCATAACTCTAAACATACAGTTACAAGTATATGAAAATTCATGTCATAAACAAAATGAAGAAAATAAAGGAAAAAGGCCAAAGAGGAAACATCATGAAGATGATAGGACCTTTCTGTGAAATGGTATTAAAAATGCATTCCTTCTTTGAATGATACTATCTAATTACAATCCATTTCCCCATGGAAGAATATCTAAAGAAACAGCATATGCAGAAATACTTGCTGGATGAAGTACCCATAACAGGAAAACAATTCTGTCACTGCATAGTCTTGAGTAAGTGGAAGAATAAACACATTAATTATCCCAACTGAGCCACATCATTAAACAAGTTAACATAAATGCATATTTAATGAAGCTGTAATGGAAAATATACAGAAACATTTCCACAAAAAGTAAAACCAGAAAATTAATACCTTATTGAAAGAGTCAGACAGGTTTAAAGAAATCTTCAAAACTCTATTTAAGAAGCTCATTATATTCGAATGAAAGCTACTAAGCAGTCAACCTTTCTCTCTTTTCCAGATAAAGTTGAAAAATGTGCATAATTGATTGAGTATAGCTAAGAAAGATGGTAGAAAGGAACAGCCAGTAAACTTGAGAGCAATGAAAGGACACAGTTCTTCTGAATGTTCTTTGTTCACAACAGATTAAGTGCACCTCACCTTCCAAGACAGAAGCCAGACCACAACATCACAAAGTATAAATGCTTTATGTTTTTAGAAAGTGGTTTGGTTTTTGTTCCTCTACTGAAATGCTTTTTGTCAAAATGAACAGGCAAGCTATGTACTCATAGTGGTTTTTCTATGTAATTACATTCAATATGGTCTACTGACAATTATCTACTAGAGACTAAATTTAAGGAAGAAGCATCTGTGACACACTACTCATTATGGCTACTGGTGCAGCAATCTAAACTTGTGACAGAAGAGAAAATCAGACTCCAGAGCCTTGTTTCATCTCATGGCATATCTTAACAAATCCTGCCACCTTGGGATTCTGCAATACACGTGACAATGGCAGACTACAACAAAAAGCTAACCACAGGGTTAGTGCATAACACTGGACCATTAAAAATTGATCAAAAAGTTAAATAATGATGATTCTTATGTATCTTTTCTATACTGCAGTGGTCAGACAGCATTCAATCATACAATGATGTTTAGCTCCACATACAGGAATATCTTGTCAGAATGCTTCATTTTATCTGCTGAATTACATTTCAACAGACTTCTCAGTACTCCAGAAATAATCAGGTAAGAACTAAAAGAATATCTGACAATCAAACAGGTGAATGTGTCCCCTTCACAACAAATTCAGAGAACACTGTACGTAAACACACGTGTATGCCACTACTTTCAATGTTTTTTCACTCAAGTCAAATATCAAAGGATGAACTAACAAGTAATGCAGACCCTTCTGCTGACATAAGCCAAAAACATATTTTTTTGTGCTAAATGCACATGTCTGTCATAGTGAGGGATCTGGGGAAAAATGCCTTATAGTATTAATTACTCCAACTTTCAGAAGCCAGAGAAATATGTAAAACTTAGCATTGCATCTTCTCGTTGTTATTACTTTTCATATGAGAGAAGAGAGAATAACATAATTAATAATAATGTTATGAGGATAACATACTTCCCATGTGTTACTGCTTATCATATAAAAACTAATAGAGTGAATCAGCTGACATCTAAAGAATTAGATGTCCTACTGCAACTGACTTTTCAGAGAATTAGCATTTAACTCTTACAGATGTATTTTAGTCTTCCTCCAGATAAGAGGGGAAAAGTCTCATGGTTGTAATGGTAAAAAGAATAGCTAGCATGTTTGTATGATCCATGCTTGTAATTGTGGAAGGGATAAGGCTCCCCCACACTTCCATGCCTGATCAGATTTGCTCTCTTACTTAAAACCGTAAGTCCCTGTCCTCTTCAAGCTACAAGAATATGTCAAGGCCTTCTGATCTTAAATCTCCTTATTTTCAGAAAATGGAGCAAAGAATACTTCCTATCACATCCTGGAATGCCACCTTTTTTATACGTGGTTGTTGTATTTATTCAATCTCACTACATAGAGGCGTGGGGAAATCTACCCTGTCTACATCACATCTTATCACATCTAATAGCATACATTTAACACGTGAAGGCTATTTCTCATTAAAAAAAAGCATTCACTACTATAGTATTTACTACATTTCTTCATTATTACAAAAGAGAATGCATTTTAATAGCAGTTTTTCCTGCCACAGATATGCTTCTGAAAGCATGTCAGAAGATCTGACTTAAAGCTAAAGATTTTTTCCATTTAATACTGCAGATTCTAAACATGACACTACTTAAATATAATCTGTTGAAAGATGGATGGTCATGACATCACAGTTCAGACATGAGGATTCCACTACCAAAAGGTTTAAACTGTGTGTGTGACAGAAAGCCCTTTTTTACAGCAGCTCATTGGCAAGAATACTAGTTAGATCTATGATACACTTTGTGAGCCATATGGAACAGTATTTCTATTGGGAATGATGTCATTCTTCCGTAGACTTCACTGAAGAATATTCCTAAAGAGAAAGTTGTTCTGATATTTCCTCAAGAAATCAAATTTACTTATTTACTTATTTCAAAGACACAATTAATATTAAGGGAACAAATTAGCTGACTTACAGAACTGAGGGCAAAATAAGATATCATATTTATTTAAAGAAGACAACAGAAAGAAAATCTGAACTATAATGACTAATTGATCATTAAGCATTTTCTGCTATGGTGGCAGTATATTACAGGCAAGACTACTGATATTTATGATGTGCTATAGACTTCAGACTTCCTGAAAGCATTGTATTTCTTGTAGAATTCTAAGGTAAATAATGCTATTTAAGAAACAGTATGAAAGACAGCACATTTATATCTCATCCATGTAGCATGAAAGATGCTGTATAGAAGCTATATATCTGAAGCAAGGATGTGAGGACCGGGTTTTTGGGGTTCACCTTTACACTTCATTGTGATGAATGCTGGTTTCTTACAAGCTTCTTTAGTCTTCATGTCATAAGGGAATTCCATGGCCTTGTCTTGGTCAAAAGCCAAATATGAAGGGAGAAGAGAATGAGTATACTAAGCCATGGCAAGCAGGAGCAGAGCGTAATCAGCCACAACCAACATGTGAAGAATCTGCAAAGGTGTGTAGCAATATCGTCAGGAACTGATCCTTTTAGTGGCCTCTGGCAATACCTCACTATAAAACTGTCAGTGATAGAAATCAGGACATCTGCATGCAGATGTTCAACACCACATAGGAGAAGTATACCCAGACAGAGGAACTGTAACACACAGAAGCTGAGCTGTTGCCCAAGTTAAGACTGAGATTTACAGGTGGATGTGGACGACTCTGGATTTTTTATCAAAGCGTCAGGGTACAGTGTTTGTTTGTTCAATTTGCCAGTTGAAGAGTGATTTGCTTGCTCTACATTTTACAGTGATACAGTAACTTCTGAGAACAGCGGAATTCAACAGAAAGTAAGGTTGCTTCTTACTGCTTTGGAGCGAAATGAACAGTTGCTGTGGTCAAATATGAACCAAACAGGCAAATGTATGATCTCCGTTTATCTGAAAATCAATTCAAGTTTTTACTTAAGACATAAAGGTCTGGATTCAGTAAATCATGTTCTTAACATTAATCATTCTATTAACCTTCTACCACAAGTGAATTCACCTCACCTAACACTTGCATATACATTTGAATTGATACTAGTTGTCTAAGTTTTCTTTGCAGTCAACTAAGCAAGGCAGGGACAACAGTAAGGTGATTCCTCCTCTTTCTCACAGACACTTGTCTCCCATTCTGGACATAACTGCTTCTCCATTAGGTATTGAGGGAACTCAGAAAACTAGATTAGAATGACTGAACTCTGGTGCAATCATCAGGTATGGGGTGGTGAATCAGGAACCACCAAACTGTGTAATTCTACAACCAATTAAATAGCTGGTGATTATTTTTCCTGTGACACATGTTGTTGAAGATCTTAGCAGAAACAGGAAGCCGTAACAACTGGAAGAAAAAGGTAACTTTGACAATAATCCAGTATGTTTTGAATTTTGTATGCTTGTAATTGTTTCCAAATTACACAATTATTCTGTGCGCCAGGCTTTCATATTTCTAGGAGAAATCCACCCACAGCAGCCAACAGCCCCTTTTTATTTAGTGCAGCTAGAGCCAGACACTTTGCTTACTTTTTCAGAATTTATTTTATTTTATTTTCTACTGATTCCTGGCCTTATATCACTATTAAATACAACAAAAAATGAACACTTTTGACATACGAGGTTCTGTACCTAAAAAGAATTATAGTCTTACGAAGCATGTAACAAGAAAACTAAAATTAAAGGCATTTAATTCTTTTATTATGAAGATATGGAAAAGGTATTTTCTGTTGAATTGTCCATAATCAAATACTAGTAGTAATAGCTGTATGAATATTCTACAATTTAAAGTAACAAGGGCCTGATCTCAGTTTTTTTTTCTCTAAACCCCAATTTAAAATGTCTTGAGTAAGTCATAAATAAAAGAGCTGAAAAGATTCATCCAGCTATTCACTTTCTTATTGTCTCGATTTCATAATTACTATGTAGAATTTCATATGGGAGCCCTGGAAAAAAATCTGAATCAAAAATCTACAAAATCCACTTAATGTAATTTCTGCTAGATTTTATGTATTTTCCAGTGAGTAAAATGAAGGATTTTATTCTTAAAATGACAATATACTGTTGATGGCAAAAAGGCACGAAAAAAGAGTTAACAGTGGTTCAGCTGCTATAGCTTGCCCTGTTTGCTCTAGCTGTTCTGCTAGAGGAACATTTTAGAAGCACTGGTTAATATCATGTTCTGTTCTGCTCACTGGACCGAAGTCCTTAATATAGAAAGAATAGGAGTAGTATACACAAGGTAATAAATTAGGTAAACTAGATGTTTGAATAAGATATAGAAGGCCCAGAGCCAGGATTTTGCAAGCTTGAGGAATTCAGGTCACCTAACTGAAGAGGTCAAACAGAGGAAGACGTCCGTGGTGACCACCAGAGGGATGAAGGCTCAAGGAAAAGACCTCCACAGTAGAAGACTGCGCATGTCTGGAAAAACTCCACCCAGAGACTAGCCTGCTTTTTAATATATATGTTAGATGATGTAACCATGTACCTGAAGCGTATAAAATGTCTTGCTTTCTCACTTTCAGGTGGAGCGAGTTTCCCCAGCACGAGCTGGCTTGCTCAGCAACGTTGGAATAAATACCTTGCTGCTCAAAAGTTCCAAAGTCTCTGAGCAGTTCTTTGTACTATTTTTTTGGCATCACTGCATATACCCATACATATGCCTTCATTCATTGACAAATTATTCTTGATTTTTTCTGAACTAAGAGGGTATAATCATATCAGTTCACAAACTGAATTGTATTTTGTGTTGGGTTTTAGGTTTCTTTTATATTTCTGTCACTTTTGTGTAACGGAGTCCTAAAATATTTGAGTTGAATAAATTTGCAAATATGACTCATGACCCGCCCAGGAAAGATAGGCCTTAGCCAGAAGTTAAACAACAAAACCTAACTTAGAAATTACACAGGACCCCCACCAGTTATGCAAGAGGAAAAAGGAATAGAGGTTTTTTTACTAAATTATCTAAAATACTACAAGGATAAACAAAACAATTTTGAAGAATCACTCCCGTTGCTAAGTCACAGAGAACTAGTAGTGTCATAGACCTCCGATTTGGACCTGCAATGATTTAACTCCATCTGGCAACTATGCACCACACAGCACCCCCTCACTTCTCCCCCCCTCCCCACCCCCAGGAGGTTTGGAGAGGAAAACTGGAAAAAGTTAAAAC
>VXAY01003403.1:131459-183552 GCA_013399855.1 Oxyruncus cristatus
CAAAGAGAGGAATAATACCCAAGACAAACAAATGGTGCACAATGCAGTTGCTCACCACCTGCTGACCATTGCGCAGACCATCCCTGAGGGCCGATTGGTCCCTTCCAACCAACTCTCCCCAGTTTACACAACATGATGTTCTATTTTAGGGAATATTCCTTTGCCCAGTTCAGGTCAGCTGTCCTAGTCATGCTCCCTCCCAGCTTTTTGTGCACCTGCCTACTTGGAGAGCATGAGACATCAAGTCCTCGACTTTAGGTAAGCACTACTTAATACAACAACTATGACATCAGTGTTATCAACATTATTCTCATACTGAATCCAAAACACAGCACTGTACCAGCTACGCAGAAAAGAATTAACTCTATCCCAGCTGAATCCAGGACAGTACCTCAGAACTACACTTGCACCTCAGCTAGAAAGGCTTTTGTCATGTTTGCTATATGTTACACAAAATATTTTAACTAAATTACTTCATAAACTTTTACATAAACTTGAACTGGTTCCATGTATGGAAAGGGTTGATGTTTATGCTGTAATTTCCTGCCATTTTCTTAGGATCAAAATGCTATTAAATAGTTCAAACCCCTCCCTGGAAATGTTCAAAACCAGGTTGGATGGGGCCTCTGAGCAACCTGGTCTAATGGAATGTGCGCCTGCCCATGGCAAGAGGGTTGAAACTAGGTGATATTTAAGTTCCCTTTCAACCTGTGATGATTCTGTGATTCTATGATATTGTATTTACAGAGAGCAAAAAAGTTTGTGGAGTAATGGATAGGATGAAAAGTTAAAAGAATTACAGAGAAGACCCAGCTGCTGCTTTTCGGATAAAGCATGGCCAGGATGCCCCGCAAAGGTTTCCCAAACACTGATAAGCACCTGTATGGAAGATGCACCTGAGAGGGCAGTGATGTGAAGGCACTGGGGCCTCCCTCCACAAACATCCTGCAGGAAGGGGAACATGGTGACACTGTGAATATTTGTCCATCAAGATAGATAGATGCCAAGGACAACTACCCAATTAAGCACTTACGACTAGATTCACTCAAACTCCACCTGAACCTAAAGAAATAGTATAAAACAAAGTTGGAAATGGTGGGAAATTGGAGGAAGATTTCCACCACAAATACTGGGATTGGCTGATGGGCTGAACCTGTGTTCCTTCCCCCTTAGGGATGCCTGTTGGGTGAGAAACTTATGCTATGAGCGCTGATTGCTTTTAAGGACTAGAGCTCAGTTTGCTCTAATAATTTATTAATAATATATTATTAAATTGTTTTGTATTAGGGTTTGTGCTTGTGCTTGCTTTATGGTATTGTTAAATTGCTTTAAACACATATTGGCAGCTAGACCAAATCAACCGTGACCAGGAACCTTATTAACTTGTCAAAATTTGTATTAATAAAGAGAGTTATTCTGTAAACTGTTAGAGTCAGTACCTTACAAGGCGCTGACAGTTTGCCAGCAGTGGAATAACACAAGGGAAGACCTGCTGATGGATTCTCCCTTACACTGTTGCATGGTAGCCTCCAAAAAAGGGCAATCAAATTACCCTGATCTTGTGAATCTGTTCAGTGAGGAGTCCCCTCCTTACTGGCAGACTGGACAGATCAGACATACATGGTTTTTTTTCCTTGGGTCACTAACAGACAAATAAATCTCTGTGGATTGAGAAAATCTCCCCTCTCTAAGGGTTGGGTGAATCCTTTCATGTGACAGAAGTACTCTCATGTTTTATTAGTCAGTGGAAACAAAAATGCAAAACTGAAATTCGAACTTTGATGATCTTAGTGACATGACAACCCACATCTAATGAAACCCAACACATCCAGCACCATACAGATTCTGATCTGGATCTATTCTTGGAAGAACCAGCCAATACTTATTCCAAATTTGATATATAAACATTCAAAGAAAAAGAATTTTGTAATTAGAAGTGTCCTGAACAGTCATAAAAAGGAGTAGACAAAGTGGAGAAATATACATTTTCAGTCCTGCTTTTGAAAAGTGCGTTTGTAACTAGCCAAATGGAATTTTTATAATTATTGGTCAGTTACATGTTTTTATTTCACAAGATGATCATTATATAACCATCTATATTGCTGATAGCTCCTTTCAATAATTTTGAATTCTGCATTTGAGTACATGTTCTCAAACCCTGCACTTTATTTTTTCAGTTAGTTTGTAGAGCTTAAAATTCAAAATTCTTCAGTTCTGGTGTGCCACAGGACAAACATTTGATAGTCAAAATTGTCCATGCTTTCAAAATTGACCCTATGAGGACACAATGTATCTAATCTGATGTATAACAAAGCTACTTCTGCATGAGCTACATATCTATGCTCATATGCATAAATGTTTGCAAGTTCTGGGCCTTAGGCAATACAACAATGTCTATGAACTTACAATGTCTATGAACTGTTCAAAGATTCTTCATAGAAATACAAACATATTTCATTACTCCATTTGGAACTAATTTGTAAATAGATGGTTTGTCAGATACATCAGCCTTTAAGTCTGACAAGTGAGGCAAGCAATTAAGCCAGAAGTCATTGCTTCTTGTGAACGTTTTCTGGTAGAACAGCACATTTTAAGACATGACTCACCATAATTTATTGACTCCATCAAAAGAGAAATAATTGTGAATTGTGTTGCAGACTTCACTAAAACATGTATGCACAACACTGTAGGTAGCAAAACAAAAAAGATGCAAGTAAATTAAAAGGAGGCATCACTCCCTTTTCTCTTTAGATCAAGACCCTCAGGATACATAAGAGATATCATGCAGTATGAGGCCAGAAATAGATTTTCTGAAGCAGACAGATTTCCCCTCTTTCCTTTCCCTGACACTTAGCACCGTAGAATTGCCTCTTTTCAGACACTGTAGTAATGACTGCTGGATGCATTTTGTCTTCTCTCCATAATAGAGTTTCAACCAAGCTTGAAGGTTAAAATAAGCCTGGCTCTTATACCCGTTTGTATCTAGAACCAAAATCAATTCCAAGGACACCTAATTTATCCTTTTCTTTTTCTTTTCTTTAGGCCTCATCTCACTAAAATACCAAATCTTGTCATCTGTAAATACCTACAGAATATTTATATGTACCTATATTATTCTTGGTTACAAAATTATACTGTTAGTTTTCTCCAAGGAATCTAAATAAATTACATTTTGCTCTGAAAGTTCATAGAATTTCAAAACAATGGGAATAACTGTGCATTAAAAACATGAAATAACTAGATATTCAACCAAAAACCACCAGACATTATATCAAAATATAAAAAATAAAGCCATTACCATAATTCTCTCATTTTCTAAAGCAGTGAATCAGCATCGAAACCCCTTTTCAGTCTTCAGAGAAATCTTTCCAAGGTGTTCTGTCCAAGGATACTAATTAGCCTTATACAAAAAGATCCATGTTTGATATTACTTCACAGAGGAAAACAGCAGGAAAATACTTTTTAAAATACAACATAGACAAAACATTCCATGCTCAATCCCAGCAGTGTAGAGGGAAATGACGCATATCCCAGTGTATACACTAGTGACCATAACATGGGTCATAAGAGTGTTTTGGCTTCCTATATCACATGGCATATCTGATTAACCAAGCTTTTCCAACTGATAAATTACTAAAGAATAAATTACTGGACTGTCTTTTCATTTCTTATGATTTCACAGGTTGGGTTTTGTAGTTCCATAGAGAGCTTCTTCATTGAATTTTAGAAGAGTTCTAAGAATTAATCCAAACTTCTTAAGGGCTCTCTGGACTGAAGCTCTACCATTAGGCATACAGGTCACTCCCAGGTAGTATGTGCTAAGCATGAATTTTATCTCATCATGCAGGCCACTGGTGAAGAGTTGGCCTCAGTATTTGCTCCTGGATATTCTCCTTGTTATTTACTAGCTGCCAACCACATGCGAAGCCACTGAACTTGGTGTCCAGCCAATTTTCAATCTATCTGGCAGTCCAGTCATCCAGACACACTTCCTCAACTTCTAAATAACAGTTCTGTGGACGTTGGTGTCACAAGTCTTACTAAGACCAAGTATTTTTATAATTCTGGATGTTACTTGGAAATATCAAAACAAAACCTATGTTCGGAGCTTTTTTGAGGGGACATTGTAATGCCATACTTAAGTGTCTAAAGACACCAGTCATAAAACAGGCATATCCACTTGTGAGTATGTGCTTGTTTGTCAACAAATCTAAACAGACTTAAAAGCTGATAGTAATCACCAAAGTATGAACAGGGTATACCACAGTGCTGCACTGAGTTAACAGTTGGGATCCTGAAGCAACTCTTTGTCTACTTTGTGCTGGAAGTGGTTGACAAGGCTGGGGGCACAGGGGAAGTGGAGGGTGAAGCTATAAGGGTATCCAAGTGAACCAGTGCCAGCCAGCTTCAAGACAGGCCTATTGCTGTCCAAGGTCATCAGCAGTGGTGGTAGCATTTCTGGGATAATGTGCTTAAGAAGGGGAGTTGAAACTGTGCAACAGCAACTTCATCCCAAGAGAAGAGTGAGACTATGTGAGAGAAAAAGCTCTGCAGACATCAAGGTCCGTGAAAAAGGAGGGGGAGGAGGTGCTCCAGGTGACAGAGCTGAGGTTCCCCTGCAGCCCGCGATGAAGCCCATGGTGAGGCAGCTGTGCCCCTGCAGCCCGTGGAGGTCCATTGCAGATCAGAGCTGAGCCCCTGCAGCCCATGGAGGACTCTACACCAGAGCAGGAAGATACCTCTGAAGGAGGCTGTGACCTCATGGAAAGTCCACCTTGGAGGAGGCTCCTGACAGGGTCTCTAGCCCTGTGAAGAGAGAAACATTGTTCGCACGCTGGAACAGGTCTGCTGGCAGATTCTACGGGCCCATGCTGAGAGAGGAGTCCATGCTGGAGCAAGTTGTCTGGAAGGACTTGTGATCCTGTGGCAAACTCGCACTAGAGCAGCCTGTTCCTGAAGGACTGCACCCAGTGGGAGGGACCCACACTTGATCAGTTTGTGAAGAAGTGCAACCCATGGGAAGGGTTCACACTGGAGAAGTTTGTGAAGGACTGTCTCCTATGGGAGGGATCCTACACAGGAGCAAGAAAACAGTGTGAGGAGTCTTCCCTAAAAGGAGAAAAAAGCTGCAGAGTCAGCATATGATGAATTGACTGCAATCTCTATTCTCCATCTCCCTGCACCACTGGTAGAGAGGAGTTAGAGAAAAATTGGGATGAGATTGGACTCAGGAAGAAGAAAGAGTTGGCAGAAGGTGATTTTAAGATTTGGTTTTATTTCTCATTACCCTATTCTCAAATGAGCATCCAATTAAATGATTGGCCATAAGTTGAACTATTTTCCATGGGTCGAGTCTGTTTTCCTCGTGATGGCAATTGGCTTATAAGCCTTATCTCAATCCATGAGACTTTCATCATATTTTCTTTCCCCTGTCACGCTGAGGAGGGAAATTATAGAGCAGCTTTGGCAAGCACTTAGCATCCAGACAGGGTCAATCCACTGCAAATCCAATCCAGAGTAGCAGAAGAAACATGATATAGTATTTAGAAACACCATTTTATCTATGTACTTTTATATTGATTTACTAAGTATTTCCCAGCTGAATTGAGTACATAACAATGTTGCTTATACTGGCTAGACAGGTCACTTTTATCAGGTTCATATCAATAGATAGTCTTAGTTATTTCTTTGATTATTACAACTTCATCTTGCATTTCACTGTTCCTTCAGATTAAATATATTTAAACCAAACATTCTTAAATCTCTTCTGTCTGTACTACTGGAAAGAGTTCAATTGAGTTGATACAGTTTATTTGTACATACCTTGTTTGACAGACCTGACCTGAGTCTCTGGATAAGGGATTTAGTGTTCTCAAAAGATTAGAATCACCTTCTTTCTATTAACCTGCAGAAGGAAACCTGAGATCAGAGTTCATTAGGTTTTTCCTTGACAAAAGACTCAGTCAAAGCAGATAACATAATGCACATTTCAACATCTGTAACACACAGAGGTTTTTCTTCTTCATCAGATACCAGGGATACAAACTTCCTTCTCCTCAGACATTGCCTTCTACAGAAAGGAAATGTGGAAGTGTACCAGAAAACACCCACAACTTCCCTCAAAGCATCAGGACTCCAAGGTGTGACACAGCACATAACTATCATTCAGACAAAAAAATCATTCATTGTACTTTCACTTCCTTTGGTCAAAGACCCTAATACTTTAATTTTTTTCTTAAGCATGTGCAATTTACTCTGAAAAAGCAATGCACACAAAAGAAATACCTGAGAATGAGCTCAGACATTGCTTCATCATACTGAACATGTAACTTTACTGAAATGTGCACTTAATCCCATCCTCCTTCTTCCCACCATAGACTATAGTAAGTATTTTGTTGGAAGGAAACACTTAAAGATGAAAGTTTGCTGCAGTTCCTTAGAGTTGCACAGAATTGCCTCTGAGTTACGTTTCTCTTTGCCACAGCAAAGAATTTCTCTCAGCAAATTGTAGCCTTCCTGGTCCCATTTACTTCAGACCAAAAAATTAGAACAAAGGGAACATTAATACCTGTAAGTGGCTGTGCTGGTTTAAAGGTAAATCGGCAGGGGAAATAAAGCTAACTCAAAAGAGATTAAAAGTCAGAATGACAATTTAATGAAAATAATGCAATAAATGCAATTTTACAGATGAACAATTGGTTCCAATCCACCAAAAAACCCGGCGTGCTGGGGCACAAACAGAATGGTGTTCGTTGGCCCCCTTGCTGAGCCCCACGTGGGGCCCCTCTGAGTCCCAAAGAAAAGAGAGAGGAGAAAAACCTGTTGAGGCCAGTGATGGCTGCAGTCCGGTTAGAAGTGGTAGTCACAGTCCAATTGAAGGCAGTGGCTGTAATCCAATTGAAGGCAGTGGTTGTAATCCAAATTAGAGCAGTGGTCCCAGTCTGGATGAGGTTTTGGTCCTCCTCTCGATCCCACAAGTGGTTCCAGAAGTCTCCAAACCCCAAGATTATATCCCCTCCCATTCCAGCAGCAATGTCCAGCCCCTTTTCCCAGGGCAGGGAGTTTCACAGTGGGTGATTGTGAGTCCTGGGTGTGAGGACCGCAACATCCCCTTACAAACAGGCCTGTTAACACCCAGCACATAGCCTGAGGGGTGGGGTGTGCTCTGGGCAGCTGCTGCAAATGGTCTATTGTTAAGCTTCTGCGAAATGGCATAGAGGGTGTAGAATACACAGTTTGGGTTACACCCATGCAGTGATGAACTAGTCTCAGCTCTTCTAACTAGGACAGTGGCTCAGATGAGAAGAAAGTTACACAAAGAAGTAGATATATTAAAATTATATTTTTTCCTTCGTACACCTTACTTTTCTAGGATCTCTTATTTTTCTTAGACTACAGATATCCACTACAAGTTAGAGCCTTAGAGAGGTTAAAGGTATTTCTCTGAAGCATTCAAAATATGTCCCTTAAAATTTACTATCTAAACCTGGAAGCCTATGAGTTTTCCCATCATAGTTGTCAGGATTCTAAGTTGTGCTACTGGGGAACTACAGAGCCACCCGTGGACTGGGCATGATCAGCTTATCTAACATTGAACTCAATCAGGAGTCACACAGAAGAAATTTGGCATGTAAGTTACCTCTGGGATCCAAACCCTACTAGTAGAGCTTAGAAAATCATGAACAGTCCCAGAAAACAGAGTCAAAAGGGACAGTACTCTGATTCTTAACCTCTACTGCCAAATAGATTCAGAAGCTGGAAGAAGCTGAAATTTCTTCTGTCTTTTTCTGTGTATTTCTGTCTTTAGATAACATAGCCTTGTGATAGACTTAAAGGCATCCTATCAAACATGCTTGAGATTCGTGCCCTGATGTAGGAAAGATCAAAGCACAGTGCATAATACCCCTGTGTGAATCCCTGATGTACAGGTGAGCATGGCATGTTCAGTGATCCCCTTGCGTGAACAAAGTTTTGTGGTGCCTTATTCCCACTTGTGTTCCTTTATGTGGGGGGCAGGTTGGTGAAGTAACAAAATAAATTTACATTTTTCATTTCATCCCTGCTTTTGTAGTTTTTCCTGTACCCCGTGTGTGCTGGTCACACATAGACCTACAATACTCTTCACATATTAGCATAATGTCTCAATGAATACTGTGTCTACACACTTGATATTCCCAAAACAGTGTACAGGGAGAGAAGGCATCCAACTTGGGAGTTGAAGAAGAAGGTGTTTAAAAATCATGTTAGAGTTTTCAGTGGTGCAGCGCCAGCACAAAAGTGGACTATGCTGGCAGAAGACTGTGAAGGTGCCCTAAGCACCCTTAAAAGTCTGATTTTAATCTTGATCTATGTGCTAGACAGACTGATGAAGCCTGAAATGATTCTGCTCGTAGTGTTAACTGTCTCCCCTCACAAGTTCTCAGTGCGTCAGCTTTTCAAATATAAATTGGAGACCAGGAAAGAAAGTGCACAGACCTTTTAAGTGAGGTTTTGTTGATTTCATTCTGTATCAAAAGTTTGTGGGGAAAAGTTGTTTTGAAACACAGTATATACAACTTCTATGGAGTGTATCTGGCAGAGCACCACTTGATCATCTCACATGGTTTGATTTCAAATGTTAAAGGGTATGACAGCCTCATAAACCAGGGAAATTCACTATGTGCGTTCCTCAGGATTATAGCACCTCATTTCCACATTTCACCTATTGACCTCTTCATTCATTCTTCTCAGACATTTCATTATGGAGTGCACACATTATTTGAACTAGAAAATTCATTCCAAGAACACATATCCCCTTTTTACATAGAGGACAAAATTATTTCGAAACTGGAAAAAGAGTAATAAATGGATGAGTTTCAGAGAGGCTTTGTTTTTAGTGAATATACTCAATTGTAAAAATGTGAGTTGGAGTCTGAATCTAAAGCTTTAGCTCCAATTGTCTGTCTGATAAATTACACAAACACAGCCCAATAGAATGAATGACTGCACAGAGAGTTGGTGCTTGGTACCAAGTTAAAACAGTTAAGACAGTGATCTATCATGTTTCTACTCTTCTCAGTTCTGAGACTGTAATTCTGTTATAAATCTTGCTTACTTTTCTCAGTATCATAGTATTGTACCATTTCATCGTGGCTTAAAGCAAGACTGCCATGACCTTCACACTCCCAGCTAGTTCTTTTTGAGAGGAACAGGTCCAGTAGATCATCTTCCCTAGTCAGCTTGTCCATCAAGGAATTGTATTAAATATACTACAGGAGTGTCCTGGATTGCTTCTGCCTAGACATGTTTTAGTAGTTGTTGGAGTAACTCATGTTTTTCACTAGAATGAGAAATAACCTGTGTGTAAACTCCAAGTCCTCCTCCTTGCCTTCCTGATCTGTAATACCTAAAGACTCCATGTCCATTCTTAACAACACTCTATTCAAGTAAACTGTCTGTGTGATCCCAATGAAACTGTAGCTCTGCAGCAGCATCTGGACTTAGGTTGTGATTCCCATGCTGTGTGAATTGACACACAAGTGTCTGCAATAGGCCTCCAGTAACACTGTTTGCTGAATGGAAACATGAGAGTCTCCTTCGTGTTGCGTCACCAGGCACTTCCTTGGTGCCTCTCGTGCCTCTCTATATCTCTCTTCAGGCTTTGGTCACCATTCCTTGACAAATCTAGCTTAGTCTTTCTCTCCTGCATGTGACATCAGCTGTGTAACCAGGAACTGACCTGCCAGATGCTTTTCTCCTCCACTCAGAATCAAGAAAGTGAAGTGTAGGAATAAACAAAAAAGTAAAGAAAGTGAAGTTTTCAATACTACATGCTGTTTTCCCTGGGTAGCTTCTCTGTCACAAGCTAACTAGCTTGCCACAGTTTATTTTCCACTGTGCTTTCTGTGTATCTTCGAGACTCTCTCTTTTATTTTTGCCTGTCTGTAAATTTTGTATGGCAAACACCCCAATGGAAAAACCTTTTTTTCAAAGTACAAAACCAGAAAATGAAAGTAAGAAGGTCAGAAGTGTGAGAAAAATAAATCCATAGGATTTTGAGAAAAAAAAATCAGACCATGACTGTTAATGAAATAACATCAGTGAATCAAAGGTTGCTTGTCTTTCAGAAAAGAAAAAGGTTAAATCCAGGTTTTTTCTTAGATCTGCTCAGAATATGTCTTGTATAAAATATGACTTTGTGTAAAACTGTTCTCTGTAATTTTTTGCATAATAAACTCAATTGTAACACCAAGAAAGGACTGGGTGCTCTTATAGCTTCTCTCTTTTTTTTTCTGAGCTACTTCTTCCAAGCATATTTGCTTTTTCCTGTGTCAATATGTGAGCTTTTAACGTGGAATTAAAATTATTATCTTATTTTTATCAAAACATGTTTCTGGCAAATGAGAGAAGAGATATCGTTGTAGTTTAGCAATTAAGTACCTGATGGCCTGACTAGGGTGATACCCAATCAGTAAAAGTGACAAATTCAGGTTATAATTTGAAATAATAAGGTGCTATTTAGTAGGTAATGTATTCAGTGTTACATGGTGATTTTTACATTTTCCTGTAATAATAATTACAGGAATAATCAAAGTTCACTTTCAGTTCATATGTAAGGCATTGATGAATCATTACTTTGGGAATGAATACCAGTCTTACCTGAGCTGCATCTGTCATTACTTTACTCCTGGTGATTCCTTTGAAGCAAGACAGAATAAAATTTCACTTTTGAAGAGCAGATTAAAACCAACAGACCCAGCCTTCCAAAGAAGACAAATAAAACTATGTTAAAAAAAAAAAAAAAAAAAAAAAAATCCCTGCCTGTTTCTATCATTGGCAACACAGCAATTCAGACAGATAAGAAGTGCCTCCAATTCAGTGAGTATTCATTGTATAGGTGGAACTGGTCTCTAGGCAACAGCAGGTAGAAATCTTGGAAGCATAATATTGAAGGTCTGAAGAAGAGAGGACCAAATAGAGAAAAATGGGACAGTTTCAAGAAGACTACTGTAAGCCTATGCTTCCAAAAATACAGAGGAGTCTCAGTGTGCACCCAGTCTGGAAATAAGATGGGATCTTCTCAATTATGAATTGTGAATATTTTCCTTTTCTTGTGCCTCCTTCTTATTTTTTTTTCTCCACTATGACTTACCCACCATGAAGCATTGTATCTTTTTCTTTTCTACACCAGTCAAGACATCAGTCTTTGCTCCAGTCTCCAGTGGTAGAATGTAATAAATGCCTTCACATCACTTTACCAGCATGAACGTTATTTAATAATAGAATCAGAAATAAAATTTTCAGGATTTTTTTTTCCATGTCTATGGAAAAAAGTCAGATCACAAAGCAAGGAAAAACCTCACTCTACCTGTTATACCCCACTCTACCACTATACCTTTCTTGTTTAGAATTACTTTTGTCTCTGAAGATGTTAGAAAAAAATCAAGATACTTCTCTAAGCCTTTTTATAGATAAATTAATTAGACAAAAATTCACTCTAAACAATTCTCTCAGCAATACTATTCATATTACTTCATCTGTATACTTCAGTTTCTATACTTCTAAATATAACTATTTCCCCTTAGTTTTCCTCAATCTAAGGAACACTGGTGTTTTCAAACTTCTCTTATAGGTCTTATCTGCTATTTAAATCTTTAAATCTATTTAAATGCACTGGAAAGTTTTACATTTAATATTTGAAGAGGACTAAGCATGGCTCAGCTAGCAAGAAGCCTTCCATCACAATCTATCCACAAGAGATCACTTGTCTCCAGACTTACTGAAGTCCAGATACCCTGTAAATACTGGTATCTTACTTTTGTTAAGTTCAAATACATACAAATCATAAGCCCTTATCAATGATGGAAAAGCCTAAAACTGCATTTACATAGCCTAACAGGCATTCTGCATACACAACTGCTAGCATATTTCATTTGGTGTTGCCCACTGCTAATCTCGAAGAAAATCTAAGCTCACACGTATGAATATCATAAAAAAATGCAAAGAATAATAAACCAATGTGCAGGACAGGTGAAGAAAATACTTCTGTTTATTACCAGCATGGCTTCAGCTGGAGTACCACGCTGAATGCTGCATAGTACCTGAAGAAGGACACAACTCCTTCAGAACGCAAAGATCAAAGAAGAGTATCTAGAGTCATCAGAGAGTTAGGAAAAATTATATATGAAGAAAAATTGAGAACTGGATTGATATGAGGGAAGGATGACAAAATCAAGAAAACAGTCTTAAAATACGTAAACATTTTTCCACAATGGAATAACAATTTCTCAGTGACCCTATAAAACAAGTCCTGGGCTAACCACATTAAGTGAGGTTACCTTAAGCACTGGGAAAAGTTTCTCAGAGGTAAGACAGTGAAGCAGTCGGACACGTGGCCTAAGACCATGAAATTTCCATGTTTGGAGGATTTTTCAAAAATGTTTTCCTTACATGAATATCTATGAGGAATGAGTTAAGTAGAATTTATCTTGCTTGGGAGGCACAAGATGGAAAAGTTTATCTTCTGAGGTCTTTTCCAATTCTACTTTGCAAGATGAGATATTTCTATCAGCATTATTAAGAAAACAAAGAGCAAAAGAAATCAATAAGGAGACAACTATAAAATATTAAATGTAAATGTTTAAATAAATAAGTAAATAAATAAATATACAAAATAAATATGTATTTTACTGTGAGTGTTGTCAAACCCTGTTACAGGTTGCCAGAGAGGCTGTGGAGTCTCCTATCCTTGGAGATATTTTAAATTCAGCTGGATATGGCCCTGAGTAACCTGCTGTAGATGACCCTGCTAACAGGCATAACAAAAACTGTGCTACAGAAGACTTCCCCCAAAAAGCACATCTTTGCATCCTGTCTCATAGGTGTTCCGGTAATTAGTGCATTTTTCTTCATGATTTTGTTAAATCAACAGCTACTGAAATCTGAACACAGGCTGTCATTACTGTGGAATAACTGCTTAATTAAAAATGCAAATTGAATTACGTACTTGTCTTTAAACATGAGTGAATAAAACAAGCATAAATATGTCATATTGCTAAGTTGTTTACACAAAAAATATTTTAGCAATATACAACCTAATTTTTTAAAGACATATTGAATATTAACACTGATATGTAGAAATGGTGAAATACTTTTATGCAAGCATTACAATATCTCATAATAAACACAGGAGCTTATAAACAGGGAAACATTCAAATTCAAACTAAGGCCTGCATTTCATTAAAATACGAAGAAAAATTCCTTTTCTTTATTTTCTTTTTCAGTATTAGTCCTATCGAGTGGTAGTCATATTTAGATAAACACACTAAAAATCCGCTGATCATCAGCTTTTTGACCACTGCATTTTTCATATTCTAAACCACAGTATTTTATAGTAGTCTATATGGGAATGGGATTATTTTTAATAGTGGCATGCCCTAGCAGGGTTGTATAGTTCTGGATGAGAATGAGTCAGAATTCAAACAATTGCTGCTGTTCTAATCAAAAGTGAAGCCTTTTCTCTAGCCATGGGAAAGGCTATAAACCACCTAAGATAAGTTTCTGGAGAGACATTAATATTGTATCTTTCATACATAGTAGTGCTGAAAAGTTGACAGCAAAACCCACAGAAGTCCTTAAAACGGCAAAAAAAGTCTTCTCATGAAAGGGTACAAGAGATCAATCTTTCATTGGAAAAATAAAAGGGATATGTTCTGAATGATTTTGATGTATATGGAGACAACACAAACCAAAGCCTAAAGCTTTGAATTAGATAACATTAAGCAAATAGGCACAACATTCTAATAAGAAGAATAATTAACAAGTTGGAGTAACTTCAAAAACCTATGTTGGGTTTTCCATCTATTTCCATCTATTTGACATATTTAGGTTAAGCTTAGATATTGTTCTGAAGTTTGCCTAGCGATTAATCAAAGGAAGACTCATAACCTAGAGAGTGGAGACAGTCAGTCAATGTAACTACAAAGGTACTGTCTGGCCTCGTAATCAATGAATGGGTAAACTCTTATGCCTTTTATTGGAAGTTCTTACAGGAAGTTCAGCCCTAATTGGTTTGTCAGCAAAGGTTCTATCCAAGGTTCGTTGAGACTCTATCCAAGGTTTGTTGATGCATAACCTTCAACCAGCAAGGTGAAAGCCTGAGCTCAATAGGGTAAGTGGCAAGTCTGACACAGAATTTTAGAAAATCGGAATTTTAGAAAATCGGAATTTTAGAAAATCAGATTTTTGCTGGGTTGGTATCTTTTGTCAGTACTGAATAAAATGCAAATGACTTTTACTGCTTCTCCTAACCTCTAAAAAGAGTTAATGTAGCAGTTATTATTTAAAATAATACACACTGCATCAAGATATCACACTAAAATGGTAAGGCAGTTTTTTTTCTAAAGCAGTATATTGCCTGCAAGAAGCCAAGGCTAACACTGTTTTCTGTTAACAGCACTGAGAGTCCAGTTATGCTTATTGAATTTTTCTGTACTTCATAATTTATATTAATTTTTATACTTGACTCAGAAACTGAAACCTCTATTCAAGAAAACACACACAAACAACATGAAAGAATACATAAATTAAAATACATAAGCAAAGTTAAACAGGCATTTGAACTAGTTTCAGGGTTCTGAAAGTTTTTCAGAGATATTAACTAACCTATTTCTCATATAAACTGTTCCTAGAACTTCCTCTCTGCTGCCAAGTTTCATCCTCAACATGTTTTTTTTATGTGAAAGCTCTTTCATTCAGACCCAGTCCAATGGTATACCTACCATTTTTAAAGCATAACCCACATACTTCCATTTTCTTTAACAGATAGTAAGAAATACAGGAATGTTGACATTTCTGACTGGTCCTGTTGTGTTATGAATATATTTCACTTCATACCACCTGCTTCTCTCAGGCACTTCCTTTCGAAGGCACCTATAGGCTTATTAATCACTATAGTGGATTTGGAAATTTCACTTCCAAAAATTGAGACAGAAAAATAATTTAATGGAAGACCTATATGAGTTCTAGATTTTTCAATTATTAACTCTCGGGGTGTACTTAATAAAGCCCCCAGTTTTAATGTCAGCTTATGATCTGATCTTTTTCTGGGCATCCCAATTTAATCTTATGCTACTACCAACTATATGACTCGACTCCGTGTTCTGTTGTCAACTTTGTGATAGGATCTGTCGTGGGATTTACGGAATGTAACTATTTTTCATAACATAATTTCTTTTATCTTTAGTAGGATAAGAAGAATTTGTGGTCTTTATTTGTATGGTGGCTGACTGACATGCAGAAGAGAGGAATTTTTCTAATGACATGCAATTTGTCTTTTCTTCTTCACTTGTTCATGTGTGTATTTTCTTGGGAAAGTCAGTGGTAGTCCTAAAGAAGACGAGTAAGGGAATGCATTAATATTTGACTATAATTTCTGTGTCAAACCTTTCATTTAAGGCTACACTTTCTTGAACTGTGAATATTGAGTCTTGAAGAAAACATTCCCAGCAAAAAAATATATAAGTTTCTCAAAGCACTCCACCTTAGAAAAGTTTGATTTCTTGTCTAATAGCAGGAGAAACTTTTTATTATGCTCAAATAATAACTGAAATAATTTGAAAGGATTCTCCCCTTATTTTTCTGTTAAAAATTATCACTTTCACTGAACAGCATGGATGAAAATAGTAGGCAAAAACATAATTTTTGGGAGGTCATAAACCACTGGAAAAGCTTTAACTAAAAATTTTTTCTGACGCATAATTATATCACTCAGAGAGCAAAGTGGTACTAAAATAAACCCCACTGCCAAATTTTTACACTGTGGCTGAAAGCATTCTTTGCTCAATGCCAGCAAGCATAACATTTTGTTTTCAGCAGCCACTCATCTCTACTCAGAAGAAAAAGCATGTGTACTGCACTTGAACAACCAGCCAGTCAGATAGAGTGTGAGAAACTGTTCAGCTCTGCCAGCTAGGAAAATTGGCATTATAAATACTCCTATTAAGGTATAAACACAACTTCCATTTCTCTCAGTTTGCAGTGAATCTTCATGACTCCTCTAACACAACAGAATAAAAAGTCAAAAGTGGTGAATTTACATTGCGGATTTCTTGCCCTTTAAAGGGCAGGGGAGAGTATATGGCATTAAACAGACTACCTGCAAGGATGATGATTTGAAGTGGAAATTAACACAGAGTGGAATTCACAGTAAGAATTCACTGCTATTATTTTCCCACCATTTATGGAAAGACCTAATGCCATTAATGAAGCTAAGTATTTCAAGGAATGCTAATTCTGGTAAAGGGACAGGTTTTGGTGTCACATACAGGCACAAGACTAGAATATATGTTATAATGTCAAAGACAGGAAATTCATTTAGAGAAACTTTGAACCTATGAGGAGAAACTCAACATTAATGACAAGCATTCTGCAAGTAGCTGTGGAGGAGCCACTTTAAGATCTTGCTCTTTCTGCATCCCAGAAAGAGTGACAAATTTTCCTTTCAATTACTAAGATTTCCATCTTTCCTTTTCCTTATTCTGCTACAACCCAAATCTATCCTGTGCAGAGTAAAATCATCAAAAGAGCACATTTAGACAGACTACTGTGGACTGGAAGTGTTGATTTAGGTCTCACAATCTGATAGAGCAATTAAGAATTTTTGTTGCCTACCAATAATTGTTCAGTGCTGGCAGGTCCTGGGTGCTGTTTTCTATGTACTAGAGGGCCGTATCTTACTCGATAAGCTCTCTTAAAATTAAACATCACAGTGAAAACAGATGATAGACCCATATTAAACGCCATTGAATAGACACACAGTGAAGTTATGGCACATGTTTATTTATTTTGCTTCATGGTTGTTTTATTTCCTGTGGCAGATACACTGTTACCAGCACCAATTATTTTAGAGCCAGTTTAATTTACACTGTAGTTCTTTCCTCTGCCTCCAAAATGAAGATAGCTACAGGTAAAATATTCTCAGCAGAGTTAGATCTTTTACTGACCACTGCCAGTCTCTCACTATGGCATAATAACAGAGAGCAGAAATCCTGTTTTGTGTAATAAATTCAGGCTCATGCTATTAGCTTTGAATAAGTACACTAGTAGGTCTAAGGGAAAGTTTCTCCAAGATATGTTTGATAACATATCTATTTAGAAGAATCTCTAGAAGTAAGTTCCACAAAACCAGCAAATTCAGCATACATATACGAGAGTCGTCATATTCCATTTGTTGTCCCTCCTAGGAAGAAAAGAAACCATTGTTGTGCTCATATACCAGGTAATGCTGAAGTATTTGTTAAATATTTGCAGGAAAACAAAATGAAACTTTTCTGATTAATATTTTCTAGGCATCAACACTGTGAATAATTTTAAAGCAGTAAGTAATTATTTACCAAAACTTGGTAGAAAATACCATGACACTTCAATGTTCAATATCTATGTTGACAGACTTTAATGATGATGATCATGTCTAGTTCATGTTGCTTGCTGCTCTGTGAATGCCAGACAAAGTGCTTCTTACTACTTGGAAGTCTAAATTTCCCTGCCAGTTACCCTCCATCACTTTTTCCTAATCAGATCTGAGTTTCACTCTTACTTGTGTTGACCTTGGAAAATCCCATTCTTGAGCAGTTTCTTTCTTCCTTGAAAAGGTCTCCACTCCCTGGAGTGTGTCTTGAGCTTTTCTGCATAGTTTTGTGAAGCACTGTATACAGCCTACCTGATTTATGTCCTTTGACTTCACTTTTGAAAGATGGGACTGTCTGCATGATCAGAGACTGACAGGATCAAATCCCTGATATGTAAATTCTTCAAGCTTTTGAAGCCAGCAGAGCTAACTGTATGCATAAGGGTTCAATAACGTCAATAGAGAGTTCACAGGCTGACCCAATGTCTGCTAACATCTCACAGGCAAATACATATAAAAGATTCTTGATGCAGCTTTTAATAACACAAGGAATACAATGTGACTAGCTACAGTACATCTGTGACAGGGAAGAGTAGAAAAGGGCCAGAAAGCAAGAAGCAGAGCAGAAATTGAACATTGCTTAATGAGGCATTGAAAAAGAAAAAGTTGCATCTAAATATTAATCCAGATCCAAATAAGTAAACTGATAAAATAGGAAGCAAAACACCTGACAGGATTGGGCATTGATGGTCTCAGTTCTATCCATGTTCATTTCAGAGGGGAATTAATGAGTCTCAGGGCAGTCAGTGAATACACTGAAGGGCAGGGCCTCGAGGAACAAAGTCCAAAAAGACCTACACAGGTTGGTAGAATGTGCCATGGGGAACTTCATTAACTTCAGCAAGGATGAATGCAATCTCCATCTCCTTGCACCCATAGAGATGCAGGGCTCCATCACGTGTAGGAGTTACTTGGGAAAACAAATGCCATGACTCCAAATATCCCAGTCTTCCTTCTTCTTCCCGCAGCTTTATATGCTGAGCATGATGTCATGTTGTCTGGAATATCACTTGGGTCATCTGGAGTCAGCTGTGCTAGTCGTGTCACCTCCCAACTCTTCTTTGTTCACCTCTTCCTCCTCACTGATGGGGTGGGGTGATGAGTAGGATGAGCAGACAAGGCTTTAGTGCTCTGTAAGTGCTACTCAGCAGTACTTAAAATGTCTGTACTATCAGCACTAATTTCAGTGCAAACCCAAAACATAGCCCCATACAAGCTACTATGAAGAAAATGAACTCTATTCCATCCAAAACCAATACACCTGGAGGTACTCAAAGTCCAACTGGACACATCCCTGAGCAACCTATTCAGATTTGAGCTGGGGTAGGGCTGGACCATGCAATCTCTAGAAGTTCTCTCAAACCTCAGCGCATGTGAGATTCTGTGCAATTCTTTTGCATATTGTGTTATGATCAGACTGGATAAATCCCTGAGCAAGCTAATCTAACCTCACAGTTGATCCGGTTTTGAGCAGGAGATTGGACTACAGATTTCTTCAGGTCCCTTCCAAGCTCATCATCTTATGATCTGTGCTTGGCAGCAGAACTACTGCAATGCTACAAATACTACAAATACTACAAATACTACAAATACTACAAATACTACAAATACTACAGCAGAAGTACTGCAATGAGAAAACAGTAATGATAAGCCAGCTAAATAGCTTATAAAGAAATAACATAGTTAGAATGTAAAAATCCCCTCAGAATAGAATGGTGCCCTATCATACCTCTCGAATGATTCTCCAATGCTCAGCTGTAGAAACCCCATGAGTCACTGCAACACTGCAAATAATGTAATGACACAGTCACATTTGAACATTCTTTTAGGTCTACTTCTGTAAAAACATAACAAACATCAAATATAAAGCATTATACTTAGACCCATAAAAATCAACTGATGAAAGTACAGGTATTATCTTCATAGCAAATTTCACAGTAATACTATTTAATGAAATTTTAGCTGAAATAATGAAGCAAATAAATAATGAAGCAAATAAATAAGGAAGCAAACAGCTTCTTACCTACTTACCCCATACGCAAAGTTGTGAAACAGATGGTTGACAGAAGACGGAAAGATGATAGTAACATCTAAATAAATGACTGCAAGAAAATTATGAGGAATATCTTTGCACAAGTTTTTTGAGAAACAGATTTTCTGTAGGCATAAAAATGAATTTCAGTAAAACCTTTGTCATGCATTCAAAAAGTACAAAAAACCCACCAAACCCGCAACTGCTGTATACACCCTTTGTGCAAAAAGGTATAAGTGGGCTATGTCTTGCTCATTTACATACACCTGGACCCCAGATTTTATAATGTAATATTTGATGGTGAAAATTATCCAGTATAAGGAATAGAAATGAAACCCATAGACAGAGGGACCTGTGCTCATCAAGTCTAAATAATTGTTTTGAGTTAAGGAAAACAACTGAAAAATTACAAACAAAGTAATAAAGTTCCCCTAACGAGGGGACATTGACTGATGAACAGCTTGGCACCCAAAGAGAATCACAGTAACAGCTGCCTTTACAGCAGAGTGGTAGGTTTATATGTATTAAACATAAGCTTCCAGAAAAACAAAGTCTGCTCACCCATCTGAACATCCTCCAAATTAAAAGGCTTTGGAGAATAGCTTCCAAATCCTTGGTTCATACTTGCTGGAGAGAAAATAGGTTTGCCCAAGCTACAGGGGAGGCTATGGACTGAGTGCTTCTGGGAAACAAAAAAGGTGACTAAAAGGGATTATTCAAAAGGATACATAGTGACAAAACCAAAACTGACTTTAGTTAATTTATTGTGTCTATGTTAGGACAGTATTTTCTGCGAATGAAAAATAGAAGATAAATCCATTACAAAACATTTTTGAAAGTTATAGCTCAGCATCAAAAAACAAGAAAATGTTGTGAGAAATTGAAGATGAGAAGGAAAATATTTAAAGTATTCTCCCAAAGGTCAGGGAAAATACCAAGGAAAATACTCAATGGAAATGTCTTTAAGTTCAAATTTCTAAGAGTAGTGGTAAGTAGAAGGACCTGCAACAATATGCACATTTAAAAACACACCCTGAGTGATCCTTACTACCATTACATTTAAATGATGTATTTTATTGTAAATGTGAAATTCAAAAAATAAATTCAAAAATAAAAATATGAAAAGTTGCCTGCCACCAATATTGTTTCATGTTACAATAGAGAAGCGAGAATATCCTTCAATAGCACAATAAGCTATACATAACAAAAGCAAGAAAATCATTGCCTCAGTGAACATACAGCTTTTGGAGATGAAAAGAGTTGAAAGAAAAAAACAATAAATCAAGTTTATTTCAACATTTGAAGTTTAGCCAGAAAGTTCAGATCCATATTATTGGATAAACATCAGTTCCTCCTACTGAATGTACTTTTACTGGATGTGGGTTTTGATCTTCTGTTATACAATTACTATAGTCTCCTTTAGACCATTTCAGAAATACTTTTGGTTTCTATAAAACCATCTTTCTTTTTGAATCCTCATGGCAGCTCAGCAGCCATTTGTTCAGATGAACTTCCAGTTTCTGAATAGAGGAAAAATAATGGCTAAAAAAAAAATCTGTCACATTTTTAAACTGGATTATGTTGTCCCAGTAAAGATTATTTCCCTACTCTGCTCCTGGGCCTTTCTTTTTTACTTTGACTGCTTTGAGAAGGGCATGCAAGCATACTACAGGAGAAACAGTCTTTGCATTCTTCCCTACGTTATTGACATTGCGGGTCAAATGCCCAGAGAGCTCAAGCTGCTCCACAGAGAGGCAGAACCTGGAATTTGTCAGAGAAGAAGATCAAAAAGGTAAATTTTTTTATGTTCTGTACAAACATTCAGTCTGCACTAGTACTAAACCAATGTGCTGCCTTTTCTTTGAGGAGATTATGAGTTATGATCATCTCTGAAGTAGGAATCAGGGATTTTAATGCACAGCATCAACACCTTCATAAAGATTCAAAAATATCAGGAGGTTGAGAAGATAGGTGTTTGGGCTACGTCTCATTTATAAGGCTAAAATAAGTACTTGTGTACAAACTTCTGTTTATTCTTAGCTCGCAAGCAAACAAAGCTTGATTTATTAAGCATGAATGAGTACCCTGGAATATTTCAGAATTTTCCTGCTTCAATTTGTACAAATGAACAACCTTCTTTCATTTTCCATTCCCATTACTTACTTCATCTGTGACTTTTCCGACAAGAATGACCCCGCTCCTCAGTAAATCCATGGAATAATTTCCTTCTATCTCCCTCCTGCTTTGTGGCTCCAGACCATCTGCTGATGTTTCTGCTCCAATGTACTCTGTTTTAATAAACACAATAGATATTAGGTGAATGAGTATCAGAGTTATGCTGGAAAGGGAAAGCAAGATGGAAAATAAAACCGTAATTATATTTTATTTTCTGCTCCTCATTCCTTCCTCATCAGAAAGTGACAAGAAATATAAGGCAAGAAGGGTTAGGAACTACATTTTGTCTTTTATGCCCTCTTGCATATTGGTCCCCAGGACACCAAGGGAATTGCTGTAACCTAAGAGGTAAAGCTCTACTCTCCAACATGATTTGTACTCGATAGAGCACTGCATTGGGTCCATCTTCTATATAAGCACTTTAAAGGACTGAAGTACTAAGTCTAGTGCTAAAGGAGGAGGTGATGCATTAAAAGAATTATAGACCTGTCCCTGGGAGAATAAAATGACATACATCTTTCAGCTAACGAGATCACAGTAAGATCTTTCAAAAGAACAACTGCTCATCACCACTTCTGCTATGTAAGTGAATCTTTGAGACATCTTTTGTTTGTATCTGAGGATACAAATCAAGGAAGAGATTTCCAGAATTCTGCTGAGTCTACCTGATAGCCAGGTTAGTAAACAAGACAGAGTACTGATAACATGCAAATTATAGCAATAGTTAAATTAAAATTATCTGTAAGTGGTTTAATATATCTGTTGTGTTTTTATTTATCAATAAATAGTACATAATAAATAACTATGTAAACTATTTTATATTATGTAAATTATATTATATAGTATGCAAAATATATTCTATATTATATATTTATATATATAATAAAATATAATATTGTATGTTATGTAAATTATAAATAATAATAATAATTCTTCTGTGTCACATCAGTTACACTGCACATTGATAGAATTACATGTGGGGTTTATTTTAGGTGTCAGACACCTTAAAGTTAGGGAAATATGCCTGTGATTTTAGGTTAAGACAGAACTTACAGAAACTGAGATCCAAATATGGTTGTTAGCCAGGCTTATCAGAAACTGTGGGTTACTTAAATGAGGGAATGAGCAAGTCTGAGGAAAAGTATTCTAAGTATTCATCATATTCTATGATGTTATTTCCAACAGTTCCATGAGTCATTTTTACTTATAACAATAATGTATAAATGTAATGATGAATTAAAGACAGACAAGTTTGACCACCTACAGAGTTATGATATTTAACAGTAATAACAATAGCGATTACCCTTGTGAACTAACAAGAAAAATGCACTTCTGTATTAAAATGGGGTATCTACTTAATTCCTAAAAAAAGTATATGTCTGCAGTACTCACTGAGAAGCAGTGTGATGACATCACAGAAAACACTCAAGAAGCTAGTCTTGGTAGTGTAAAACTTCACACTACTGGCACCGTAATATTTGACTTTTCAAATTAGCTTTTCACATTTTAATATCATCCAAATCTGGCCCATTAATCATGAATGTACAAGGAGCAAAAATCAACCAAATATCTATTGGTTATTCAACATACTAACAACATACACATATATATGTGCACACATGCACATGCACACCTACCTGTGACGATCTTTAATATCTTAAAGGATTACAAAAAATACCTTCCTAAATTATGCACTAAGATTAGCAGTTAATGTAGAATGATTTGGGGTACTAAATCCGCATTTAGTTTGGCTTCTTTATGAGACCATTCAAAGGAATAATGGAGGGATTATAAACTTACAAATGGCTAATAGGAGTGAAAAGGAGAACTGTTCTCAGAAGGACTATTAAAGGCATTTAAAGAAAGCAAAGTGTACAACAGCATAAAAGGAATTATATTCATATGCAAACTACAAATACCAATAATTCATCTTCTTCTCCAATTGTTTTTTGAGTTAGACACTACTAAAAGGTACGATATACGAGGAGATGTCTTTTCTTATTCTTTAATACTTGCCAGCTTCTGTCAGTCTTTTTCTCTATGTGATGCTCCTCACAAAAGCAATAATCTCTGTCAGTGCATTTCTCATTTGGAGAATCGCCACAGTTTAGTCAAAGTTCTAATCTATTAAACTGCTTCTCTTCCATCCCAGATCTGTAAGCCATAAAAATAAATAAAATGTTAAAGCATCATTCTATGTATCATTAATTTGTTGACAAATAAAGAAACAGAGAGGCTGCAGAATATAACCGTATGTCCATGTCTGTTCTGCAAGGCTCAAAGACCTGGCCAGTCATCGTGATACAGGTTCAGTCACAGAGTGTTTAGAGTTATAAACATAACACCTAAATCATTTAGCCATATACAGTATACACATAGCTGCCACCTGATCTGCTGCAGGGCTCAAATATGCTTGCTTTTCCTTATAGAACAGAAGGGTCATTCTCTCTCTTAAGTCACAGAACAAGCAACTGTGCCTTTTTCATTCCAGGTCTCTTCAGTGTTGAGTCCCACGTAGTAACCACATTACCACTGGCACCACAGCTGGCTGCTGTGTTTGATTTTACTTTTGGAGGAAACAGAGTGAAGGGAGAGATTATGACATATTCTATCATTTCTGTTCTTTCTAGTTTCTGGCCTGCTTCCGTTATGCTTCTTATTTGCCAGAGAAATAAGAATCCCAAAGAAGGAATTACACCATGCAGACACAATATATACCTTTCCAGGACAACCCCTACAATATTCTATTATATTTTGATTTCTTTCCTGTCCTGGTTTCTGCCAGGACAGGATTAATTTTTTGCAGTAGCCAGGAGGGGCATGGCTATACAACCTCATGTAATTTTTCAGGGGCAGGATGAAGGGGTTGGGTATCATCATGGGTATCCTCCCCACACGAGAATTGTTGGCCTCTCTTGTATACTTTGAGATTCATATTGTTGCTGATAATGTTCATTTTTTTATCTCATTGCTGTTTCCAGTAAATTGTACTTATCTCAACACATGATCTTTACCTTTTGTACCTCAAGTTCTCCTCTCCAGCCTGCCACAGGGGCGAGCAAGAGGGGGAGGTGGGAGTGAGTGAGTGCCATCTGTTTCAGGGTGTTTCAGTGGGAATACTAAATTGGAGAATACCATTCCTAAATCTCGACACTTCCAATCAAGTGTATTTTGAACAAAAAAAGTATTGAACAGTACAAAATCATAGAACATCATTACAGAGAAGCTTTTAAAAGAAAAATGTTATAAATAAATAAAATAAAGAAGATTCTCTTCTTTCAAGATTTCAGTAATATTCATTGATGAATTTTGCACATTTTAAGTAACACGAGATTAATATTAAATTTGTTAATGGAATGGCTAATAAAATCAGAGATGTGAGAAATAGTGAGAAAAAGTAGCATATATTTGCAGAGAAGTATGGAGAAGCCCTTGAGAATGACCTATCCAACACACCAGGTAGGAAAAAAAATACATCCAAATTATAATGATAATATCTAGTATTCAAATATTTTGTTACTGTATGTGAACGGAAAACAGGCGTGATTTAGTTTTCCAATGCAAAATTACTAAAATTTTTTTTAAAAATTAAAAGCTGTGGTTAAAAACATTTAAGCAAATAAGCTTTGAAGGATATAACTGTAGCTACTGTAAAAACTGAATACTAAAAAAAATGCAGTCATGATGAATGAGATGATAAAATAGGCTTAATATCAAAAAGGGTTAATTTGGGGATCTGAAAGTGTTCCACACTGAATCAGCATTTCTCTGATCTGTCACTTTTACATTATCTTTTCCCTTTCAATCTCTTTTCTGCTTTCATTTTTTTCTTTATCTCACTGATATTTCAGTCTCGAAGCAAAACCAGTAAAGCCAAAGCAACATTGATCTGCCAAGAGTAGCAGATCCCTGTCAACCACAAGGTCAGGTGTGTGCGCAAGGATGGGGGTCCAACAAGGGTTGCAACTTCCCCCCATTTTGACTTGTCCCAATGCTGGAGACTGCTCTAAATTCAGCCAGCTGATTATGAAGATAGAAAATCAGATACAACTAGCAAGTAGGAGCTCCTCATTCTGTCTCTAAACCCATCAGAAATTTCTCAGAGATATGGAAATTGTTAGATATCTGTGCATAGGTTTAATCCACATCTACAGTCTATAGCTAAGTTGAAGTGAAAGATCTGCACATTTTCTCCCTCTACATTTCATCTTAATTTTAAGGTCTGCTGATAAGTCATCTGGAGATGGATGGCTATTTATATGTTCTTCTCCTCATAAACATTCTCATAATATCTGACACACAGCGAATATATTTGTGCTCAGAAATATCATCATGGAAATATTTACAGTTAATTCTGTGACTTTTTTTATAATAATATGATTGTGCTATATGGTTACCTTTGTGTCCTATAATACACGAGCTTCTATGCACATGTACGTAGGAGTGCAACTGGAATCATTACAGGTTTATGATTGAGAGAGCAGTTCATTGGCACTAATCCAGCTGAAGAGAAGGTAGCCAGTGCTTTGCCCTCAAGGGTGATTCTGTGGTTGTGGTTGATTTTAGGAACAGGATTACAGGTAAAAATCATGATTGGTATCTTTAAACTAAAAAAATATTCACTATTTCTAATGGGGATTTTTAATTTTTCTTCAAGCATTCATTGCAAATTTCACACAAAATGCTTAATGAAATGTTTTTTGCACAGACATAATATATTTTTCTATATTTTCTATCTCTCAGCACACGGGTAAAAGAGGAAGCAAATATCAGAACAGCAGGAAAGAAAGAATATCAAAAATTGCTGTATTTAGAAAGATGGAGACATAGATTACACAGTTTATTAAGTCAAACTCTTGTATTTTGCCATTTTAAGTCCTTAGTTTCTTCATGATAAGGTTTATTTAGAAGTTGGTTTCTTATTGTCTGCAAAGGAATTTTTAAGGCTACTGGTTTTGGAGTAAAAGCACTGATTCTGTAGGGCTTGGGAGGACATTACAGAAATAAAACCCTGTTGGAAGCTGATTGTATTTGTGATTATAAGAAAAATTGCCCTAGAGATCTCTGTAGGCGGAAATAGAAACCATAAAGGCAGGGAGGTTTAATTATACGTACTATTCTTCTGCTCTGTACAATGTAATCTTGACAGGCAGCACCGATTAGCTGTAACATTTCTCTACTTTTTTTTTTTTTAATATATTTTCAGTATACACATATCATCTGCCAGGAACAAAACCAACAAACTCCAAAGCTAGAGCATTACAGCTAAAGAAGTGGGGGAAGGAGGGGGTTGATACTGAAGTGCTCCTCTGTCTTCTGTGGTTAATTATAGGAGAGTCGTCGTCTGCTTGGGGCGTGAATATCTTTAAGAACACAATTACTGCTAAAAATCATTGCTGGTTTCTTGTCCCTCCTCAAGGAGAAACAGCTTATGATGGAAGCACATAATTCAGGTTAGAGGTGTGATTTTTTAGAAAGTATTTCCATTCTAAGCATAATTTTCACTCCATCACTGAGTGCCCCTCCAACACCAGTGTGAGAGCCAGAGGATCCCCGAGAGCATAACTTCAATGGCTTCATAATGGGAAAAAATTGGTAAAAACAAGTTCAACCATTCTTCTCTCATTGCTTTTACAACAAAAACAAGAACACAGGGTACAATATTTTGTTCTCCACATCATAGTAAATTACAAACATAAAAAGCCATGACACAAAATATCATCTCACAAACCAAGGACACATTAGTTATTAATGACTTCTAATGGATCTCCCATAGACACTCAAAGAATCAGGTGCTTTCAAGATGCAAAATGGATCACAAAGCTACTTCTAAATAACTAAAAGGAATTCTGTGACTACCCAAAAAAAGAAGCCACTCATATACAGTGCAGTGTATAATACAGATTGTTCACGGTTAAGGTCCGCAAAGGCATTTTGACGTATAATGCCCATGTAAACAAGTATCACGGAATAGACCAATATACTGTGACATACAATCCTGACAATCTTTTATAAGTTCCTAGTCCATCACATCACCATTTTCACAACCAACACTGTGTTTTGGTAGAATTGCAAAGTCCATCCAGGTGAGCTCTCTGAGGGGAGCTGGAAAATATTCCAGAGATCAGAAAAAATTATTTGAAGCACATTCTGCAGAACTGACATGTACTTTTTGATAAGCATTAGTACCGACTTCTCAATTTAGAAGTTTTGAATCTTCAGTCTACCTGGGTTGAAACACTCCTTCTTGCCACAGAATGCATAATTTATGAGGGACAGCCGATTAGCTACAGGTGATTTTTGCAGTATACAGTTATGAATTTCCTAGGAATGTTTGGTAGCACATGTGCTGATATTACTTATTTTAGAAAGGGCTCCTCACTTTTGTTTATGCATTGCACAAACAGATACATCCATTTCAGGGCAACTCTTTCCTCTGCCTCCTAAGCAATCCCCACACAGTCCTTAATTTATACATACTAGAAAAGTGCAGTTTTGTCATGACCAACACCAAATTGTTAGAGATAACTGCCACCTTCTTTCAAAATGCCCATTTTTGCAGTCCTTAATGGTAACTCTTAGGCACAATGGTAGTAAAAGTAGATTAAAATTATCTGCAAATGCATCTTACAGTTTGTAGATGACAAAAAATTTCACCTTCCTTTCGTCTTTTAAGATTTCATCAGCCAATTAGTGGGTAGAAGTATCTAATATCAGGAAGGTAACAAAAGATATGTTAAAGTAGTCAAACGATAAGTAGCCAGAAACAAAGGGCAGCAAAACAGTTATTGTTCTCAGACAAAGCCTTATTTTCATTCACAATACTTTCGTGGTGATCATCTAAAATGTTGTAAATTCCAGGGTCCAGACTACAATGAAGCTATTTAATAAAATAATAGGATTCTTTCTGTTAAATGTATAAGCACCCCAAATGAGCCATTGGAAAAGATGTAAACACTGGCAATAAATCCAGCTTTCAATTTTAGCATTTTATTTCTAGCTACTGCTTACTTAGCAAAATTCTATGTATGAAGTTCATTTGCACTGATATCAATAATAAAAAAAAAAAACTGAAAAGATTTCTACTGCTATTAACATCAACAAGAATACTCTCAAAATATTTTGAGTTTAGTCCTTCATGGATTCAAACTGATACAGTTTTACTGAAGTTTGTTTTCCATATGTTGCTAAAATTATCATGCTTCATGTCCCAGAGTTTACTCCCTTATGTTTTGTGTGCAAGACAGAATTAGTTTCATAACCAAAAGAATTTACAGATTCATATAACATCAGGTTGGAAGGGGACCTGAAGGATCATCTGGTCCAATCTTTCTAGGCAAAAGCACAGTCTCAATAAGATGGCCCAGCACCCCCGCTCTGGCTCAGTCTTAAAAGTGTTCAATTTTGGGGAATCCATTACTTCACTGGGGAGTTTATTCCAATGGCTGACTGTTGTTATTTTGAAAAATATTCCTCCTCTGTGCAACTGGAATGTCCCCAGGAGTAACTGGTACCAATCATGTCTCTTCACATACGATTTCTTGTACTAAGGGAGTGTCCATCTTCTCTGTAGCCACTCTTTAAATACTGGAACATGGGGATAAGGTCTCCCCTAAGTCTTCCTTTCTCAAGGCTGAACAAACCAGTTCTCTCAGCTGTTCATCACATGGCAGCCTTCCCACGCCTTTGATCATCTTTTGTGGCCCTTCTCTGGACCATCTCCAGTCTGTCCACATCTTTTTGTACAGCGAGGACCAAATCTGAACACTGTGTTCCAGGTGACGCCTGACAAGCACTGAGTAAAGTAGGATACTGATTTCTTCATCTCTGGTGGTGATGCCCTTCGTACCACCCAGCATCCTGTCACCTTGCTGTACCACAGCAGGACACTGAGCTTTGTCCACCAGGACCCCCAGTTCGTTCCCACAGAGCTGCTCCCCAGAAGGGTAGATCCCAGCATACACTGCACTCCTGAATTATGCTATTCCAAGGAAAGACCTTACACTTCTCCTTGTTGAGCTTCATAAGGTTCTTGTTAGCCCACTCTTCCAGTCCATCCAGGTCTTCCTGCAGAGTGGATTTCCCTTTCCAAGTGTCCACCTCCCGGCTCAGTTTGGTATCACCAGAAAATTTTGTCAGGAAACACTTTATCCCATCTTCCAGATCACTTCTGAAGATATTAAACAGCATTGGGCAAAATACTGACCCCCATCCTTTGAAAATGAGCTATTTACCAGCACCCCTGGGTACTGCTTGTCAGCCAGTTGCTCACACATCACACTGACCACTTGTCCACACCATAACACACCAGTTTCTTTAGGAAGAAGCTGTGGCGAACTATATTAAAAGCCTTGAAGAAATCCAGGTAGACAATGTCCACCCCACATCAGCCAAGCAGGTTACTTTGGCATAGCAGGTGATCATGTCATCCAAGTGGGATTTGCCTTTGGTAAATCCATCCTGGCTTTTCCTACTCACGTGCTGCATCTTCCTTGTGGTAGCCTTCAGGAGGATTTGTGCCATAACTTTCCCAGGGAATGAAGTAAGAGCGATGGGCCTATAATTTCCTGGGTCTTTCTTTAAGAACTTGTTGATGAGGGTGACATTAGCGTTTTTCCAGTCTTTGGGACATCCTCCAATCTCTACAACGTCTCACAAACTATGGAGAGTGACCTCACAACAATGTTAGCCATCTCTTGTAATGCCCTAGGGTAGATGCAATCAGAGCCCATTGATTTGTAGAGACCAAGTTCCTGTAGTGGCTCACACACCAACTCTTTCACCTCTGATGGCAGGTTTGCAACAACCCGGACTCCTGTTCTCAGGGTCAGGGGCCCAGCAGTGCTGATAAAGACAGAGGTGAAAGAAGAGACTGCCTCTTCAGAGTTGCTAGTAACCATTTCACCTCTCCTGTTCAACAGCAGGCCAGTATTTTCCTTCTGGTCTTCTTTGATGTTTATGCACCTGAAGAACACTTGCTTGTGGTTTTGACATTTCTGGACAGTTTTAATCTGAGCTCAGCTTTCGTTTTTCTAACTGCATCTCTGCACACCATGGTAATGTCTAGTTTTCCATCTCTGGTATGTTTTTCTTTCAGTTTTGAGCATACTCAGGAGCTCACAGTTAAGCCAAGGGGTCTATCGCTGCACCTACTTCTCTTACCATTAAAGGTGATGAACTGGCTTTATGTTTGCAGGATAGCATTCTCAGAAAACTCCCAGCACTTGCACGCTCCACCATCAGGCATGGAAACTTCCCATGGAACTTCTCCCAAATGAGTTCTGAGTGAGCTCAGGTTTGCTCTTCTAAATCTAATACCTTTGCATTAGTACTAACCCGAATGCCCAGCCAAATTCCAACCTCCTCAATACAGCGATTGTTGCAGCCAAGGCTATCACTAACCCAGATGGTATAAAGCAGGTTTGCTTGGTTTGTTAGTATCAAGTCTAGCAACTCCTCACTGATGCTTGGTACATCTGACATTTGTATGAGGAAACAGTCCTCTGTGCATGCCAGGAACTTCGTAGGTGATATGTGAGCTACTCTATTGTTATTTCAACAAACATCTGGGTAATAGAAGTCACCCATAAGAACCATGTTCTGTTGGTGAATCTTGCTTAAATGACCCTAATATTGCAGTGGTCTTGTCGTCTTCATTTGGAAGTGGGCAGTAGACTGTAAGATTCCCACTTGGAGATGACCCCTCTGATTTGGACCCAGAGGCATTTGTTAGAGCTTCCACAATCACCACAGTTGGCTTCTGTACATTCAACACATAAAATATACAGATTGTAACTCTTCCTCCTCTTCTTCCCTGCCTGTCTTTATGAAACATCCTATAGCCATCCACCATGATCCTCCTCTCAGGTGAGCTGTCCCACCATGTTTCAGTAATTCCTATGACTTTCTACTAGGTGCAGAGCTCCAGTTCCTTGTGTTTGCTCCCCTGGCCGTGTACATTAGTATACACACACCTGGGATGGTTGGTCTTCTCGTTTTCAGCTTGGGAGGCAGCTAATGAGCATTTCTCACTGCTCTGATTGAACTGCCTTATTCCCGGTTGGTTGCAATGGCATGAGCATTGGACCACATCCCCTGAGTCCTTCTATACTTTGGAAGTACTTCATCTTAAGGCTTTTAACTTCTTAGGGCTTTTGATATATCAACTTAAGCAATTCTTTCTCACAGTGTTCAGGGTTTACTTCCAAGTTTTTTAACCTGGAGTCTTTCCTTAACATTTATAGTAGGTTGCAAATCTCTCTGTGGCTTTGCAGTCATAATATCCCAGCGGTGAACGAACTTGATTTTAAATAGAAGGCTTTCAAATTTGCAAACATTTCATTCCTGTATTACAAAAGTGATCCAGCATATAATAATTCCAAAGTTTAATGTATGCTATATATAATCTCTTCTTGAGTGGAAAAGAACCTGTGATTATAATGATGACCGCACTAACATTTATTAAATGACTTGCCTTAAAAAGTCCAAGCAAATTAATAGTTTGGAGTTTCAATAAATAGACTCCCTTCTATTTTTTGGGATACTCAGAGGAGTTAAAGGCAAACTTACTGCTTCAAAATCAAAAGAAATTAATCTAATTGATGTTTTTCTGAAGAGAGGCATTACATTTAAGAAAGTAAAAAAGATGGTTACCAAGCAACTATGCTCAGCCTACATACCTTGTCTATTCATAATACCTACCAGAGTACAGGAAATGACAGGCTGTCATTACAGAAGAGAGAAGTGCTGAATTGTGCCAATTCTTTCCTGTGCTACCTCCTACAGGAGAGAAAGCAATTATATCCTGCATATACTGATTGCGTTAAATAACTGCAGTAAGTTTGAAATATTAGGATATCTCAGAGCAGTCACACAATGCAGCAAGAATGCTTCCAAATATATAGCCACTTACCTCTAAAATATCACTACCAGATAGGCTGGACAAACATCTCTTGCAGAGCTGTCTGGGTAAAGACGAGACTGGGTTACCATGAGATTAGGGGACATTTACTTTCAAAATCAAATTGAAAAAAAAATAAAAAAGAAAAAGTCTGAAAGCGTTAAAGCTGATATTGCTGCAATTTTATCAATATGACTGGGATAAAAAGAACTGATTCCTCTGCTGCAATGATGACAAAAGCACTTGAATATATACTCAGACAGCATGTTTCTCTCTGTAAGCAGCAAACAGACGTTCTGAAATAGAATTTTAAATTTAGTAAAACCACTTCATTTTATTGTATTGTCTTTTTTCCTCTGTTTTCCCAAAGAGATTTCTCTTGTCTGGACCAAAAGGGCATGTAAAAATAGTTAGCTTATTAGTTAGTTAATTGAAGGAAAAGAAGGCACACCCTTTCTTCTGTACTACAGCAAACCCATGAAACAACATATATGATTAAATAATCAGAAAAATAAAGAAATGAGAACATCAACTTTTGCTTGTCTTTAGAACATGGACTTCCTTCTTGGTTTTAATCCACAGAATCACAGAATACGCCTAGCTGGAAGGGATGCACAAGGATCATTGAGTCCAACTCTTAGCTTTGCACATGGCCATCCCCAAGAATCACACTAAGTGCCTGAAAATATCACACAAACACTTCTCGAACTCTGTCAGGTTTGGTGCTGTGACCACTTCCCTGGGGAGACTCTTCCAGTGCCCAACCACCCTATGGGTTAAGAACTTTTTACTAATATTCAGCCTAAATTTCCCCTGACACAACTTCAGGCCATTTTTCACTGGTCACCACAGAGAAGAGATCATTGCCTGCCCCTCCTCTTGCTCTTATGAGGAAATTGTAGAGTGCAATGAGGTCTCCCCTCAGTCTCCTCTTCTCCAGGCTGAACTGACCAAGTGCCCTCAGCCGCTCCTCATATGGCTTCCCCTCAATGCCCTTCACCAACTTCCTTGCCCTCCTTTGGACACTCTCTAATAGCTTAATCTCTTTCTTATATTGTGGTGCCCAAACCTGCACACAATATTCAAGGTGAGGCCGTCCCAGTGCAGAGCAGAGCAGGACAATCCCCTCCCTTGACAGGCTGGTGATGCTTTGCCTGATGCCCCCCAGGACACAGTTGGCCTTCCTGGCTGCCAGGGCACTGCTGACTCACATTCAACTTGCCATCAAACCAGGACCCCCAGGTCCCTTTCTGTGGGGCTGCTCTCCAGCCTCTCATTTCCAGGTCTGTCAGTACATCCACGGTTGCCCTGTCCCAGGTGGCCTCTCTGTCTTTGAAAAAATCAACAGCTCCACCCGATTTAGTATCATCAACAAACTCACTTAGTATCCCTTCCGGTAATTTATGAAGATGTTGAAGAGCACAAGGCCTAAGATGAAGCCTGTGGAACCCCACCAGTGACAGGTCATCAGTTGCTGACTCGTCGCGTGACATGTTTATCCAGCTGTGTCCTGGGCACTTTGTCCAGAAGGATACTGTGCAAGAAGTTAGAGAAAGACCACAAGTATGGGGTCTGTTTAGAGGAGGAAAAGAAAATTTACTCCAACACAAAATACCGTTTGCACAGAAAATCCACTTTCTTCCCAGGTGGAAAGAAAAGCTGCTTTCCAGGACTCCACAAACTTCTAATCAGCTGCTTAGGTCAGGCAAAGGGAACAGGCATCTTCTTGCACCCATATTTTGTTTCAAATAATATAACCTGAAAGCAACTAAAATCTACTTGTCATGAATGTTGGGAATAATATAATAAATAACTCTTCTGGGGCTAATAGATCAAATCATGAGGATGTGGGAAGAGGGGAAGTTCAACTATATAATGAAGTATTACTTTTTGCTGGGCTCCTGAATTAATTGCTAATAGCTACTTATTTAGCTTTATGTATTTACTAGTGACTATGTTTTTCTGGAACTACCAGAATGCATCATTTACGTATATAGTAGCCTATACTACATTCTTCATTTAGCATAGTAAAAATGTAAAAGTAGTCTACAGAAGGATAATCCCTAAAAGTAGATCTGAAAAATATGTGGTTTAATTGTAAGTTTTTAACTGAGTCAGTCATCATAAATCATGAAATTGAACAACTACAGTAATTTTAATAAACACCTTGTCAGCAAAAACAGAGGTATCTCAAAATTTTGCTCAAGCCCGTGACAAGTTGAGGAAAGTGCAGGACAACAAATTAACAATGGTGTGCTCTTTCTTACGTAGAATAGGGATAATCCATGGGAGGGAAGAACATAAAGGAAAGGCAGTGGAATAAACGCTGGCTGCAAGTTCAAAGGATGCAAATAAATGATAAAGTTTAGTCTGTAACCAGTGACCAGAGGGTCTAGGAGTAGAAATGCATTACCAGATAAATGAACTACCCCATGCACAAAAAGTCGTACCATTTTTTTTGTACAATTTTTTAGATTAGAGTCCTCTTCAGAAATTTAAAAAATAAATAACCCTATTTTAAATCTTCCATATAGTGCAAAAGAATTTTCATTCCTTCCCTTTAGTGGCAGTGCTTCATCGTCAGCTCCTTATTATAGCCATTAAGTACATGTGATCTGTATATGACATTAAGTGGGACACAGTCCATGCCCTGGAATGCCTCATCAGCTCAACTCATGTTCAACTTCTGTATCATTTCCAAGATTATTTGGTTTTACAGATAATTCTGGCTACCCTAAAGGAGTCAAAATGATGCTCCTCCGCAGAAATAGTTACAACAGAGAGAGGACGACAACTGTTGCCTTGAACCTAGACATTTGCATTTTTTTGCTGGTTAGGTTGGGACTAGGAGCATTTCAGGAGACTCTTCTGAGAGTTAGTTTTGCCAAGATATGTAACAGCTTTATTAGCTACTGTGTTTGTTGTTTTTCTGTCACCAGTAAGTTGCCAATACCAATGTAGTAACAGAAAGACCTTCTTTCAAGTATCAAAATAGCTTTAAAATATAAAACATTGTGTCTGAGTTTTTTACAGATGAATTACATAAAATTACATTTTTGAGATTTACAGAAATGTAGTGTTAACTTATAGTGAGGCAGAGATTTATTCCCAATGGAAAAAATCTGGGTAACAGCTGTTGCTACGAAATGACCAGTAGAATAATTTTTGTAAGCATTTCTTTAAATAGTGGAAGAACTCAGAAAGTGTACAAGCCTTAAAGAAAAGGCCAGAGCAGGAGCAAACAAATGGAAAAATTCTCTGCTTTTTAAAGTTATTACAGATTTACCACTGCCGAGAAAGTATTTTATTCTAATTAGTGATGAGCTGGCCATGTGAATCAATAGCAGCTGTTGCAAAGTCAGTCTGATGTTCTGAGCCCAGGTGGTGAACTGGAGAAAAAAATTAAACAAGAGATCATGAAAAGTGTCTTCCCTGCTTTTCTAAGTTTTCAAATACCATTTTTGTAAGGAAAAAGGCATCAACATTGAGTTCTTCTTACCACTGGATCTAGGACTGAAGACAAATTGAGCATTAAGTCTTTTCAGAGCATTAAGTCTCTGGCTTAGAGTTTATTTCACTTGACTTGCAGAGAATCCATTTTATCGATAGGCAGTTGAAGGTTAATAGTCCCAGATGGAGCTTGGGATTTCTCCAATATATAAAGCAACTAGAGGCTTCATCCAATTAATTTCTCCCTCATTTCCCTTCTCTAGCTTGTTTTGCAAATCTTGGAACCCTGAAGAACCCTGCAGAAATAGAATCGCAAAATAGATATATTACTAGAATAATCTAAGAATGAGGATATTCACATATGCAGAGAAGGGAATACATCATATAATTAAAACCTCACAGTTTCACAGAAAGTTTCTACATGAATAAGAGGAAGATCCCATTAGAATGTTAAGCTCTCCAAAACCTGAAAAAGGTTGACTATCTTCAATATCTGATAAAAGCATTCAGAGAAAGATCAGTAAAAAAATAGTAGCAGTTAGATTTCACCAAAACCTGTTTCCTGAGTGAAAACTGTGTTGAACCTCTCACAGTCATGCAGAGGAGGGGAATGGTGAGTTTTATTTATAAGCCTGTAAAAACAAACAACAAACAAAGAAACAAAGAAACACTTCCCAATTTCTTCTCTAATATGAACTAGTTTTGTTCCACTGCATGCAGAAGTGGATGTATAATCAGATCTGTTGTCCAATTCCTGTCTAAAAACATGTGCCTTTCTTAAGGTGGCCTCCAGTTCCCTCTGCATCCAAGCCAAACTGAGCCAAGTTTGTTACACCATTAGAACTAGAAGCGTAAAACTCGGCCCACACATAATCTTCTGGAGTGAAACAAAAGTTTTTAAATAACTTACAGGACTGGAATGTAAATGGTAAGAACAGATTCAGCAGGAAGACAAAAAAAAAAAATCCTTATAGGTGGTCAATATACAATTTTTCTACTAGCAGCAGATTAATCCTTTAATGAGCAGTCCTGATTATCAGACATACCTCTTCCCTTCTCCAGCTTTGTTAACATCACACTGTTTAAAGGTCAATCAGTCATCTAAAATGCAATGTAATATGCAGGAACAAGGCTCTAAAGTGTCTCTTTGCCAGGCATACAACCCTTTGTTTACAGAAATTAAATGTGAGGAGTGCCATCTTTAAACGTACAAAACATTCTTCCAGATAATTTAATAATAGGGTATTTATTTGCTCAACAGCATGAAAAAGAATATTACTTTCAAAATAATGAATAATAAAATATAGAATTATGATAACAAAAACTGGAATAGCAAGCATGTTGGATGGGACTACGAATAATGCAAAAGTATTATCTCTTATTGCATAGTAGACTATACCAAACAGAACGTGAGCATTCTCAAGTGCTGCTGGCCTGCAAGTAGTCTTCTGCAGCCTCAGTCCTTACTGGGACAAGATTCCAGCACATGTCACTTATCAGACTCTTCCTGTCCTTGTGATGAAAGGGGGCCTGCAAGCAAGGACTGGCTGTAAGAGAACTGGGCCATATCCTATATTGTAACACGAAATCAGGAAATAGGACCTCTGCCATTACATGGCACCAGGAGATTCAGGCTCCGGTCAAGGTGCTGGAATGCCAGGGACAGAACACAGTGTCATCTTCAAATGCACAGTACAAGGATACTTCTCTCCAAAGAATACTATAAAAACATAAACATTGAAGAAATTAATCTTTTTTTTCCATGAAATTTAGCCTTCCTCTAGAGGTTTTGTGAACAGATAACTTGAAAAACATGATGGAGAGTGTATCATTATTGCTTTATCTTAAAATCTCCAGTATCAATATGGGCTAAATTAAAAGCTTATTTGCTTTGACATTTCACAGTTCCCACTACATATGAATATTTCTGAAATAGGAGGGGTTGAGAGGGAGTCTTGTGACTTTCATTGTAAGTTGATCCAAATTCTTTTGTGACAGAACTTCATTTGCTTCATTTATATCATAAAAAGGATGAATTTGGTTTGCTGTATTCTTTCCTTTGAGTGAGGTATTTCACTCACAGTTTTAAAATGCAGTTTCTCAGTTTGTGTCTCCCTGAAAGCCTGAGCCTCAGATTGGCTCAGGACCTCTACAGACTAAACAAACACACTTCAAATCAACACAAGTAACATGACCATGGAACAAACAAGACATTTGCTTGGTAGAAAAAAAAGCAAAATAAAATATGTGATACTGCTTATAAACTGGGAAAAAAATTACAGCTAGGCATTTTGCACAGGGACATACACAGGAGAAATACATACTTACTAGGAGATCTGGAAAACCTGACCTTATATGTCAAATGGGATTTTTTCCTAGTTGATTGGCCAACAGGTTTTGCTGGGTTTTTTTCTGCAGATTGGCAAGCATTTTGCATCTTGGTTGGTAAGGACTTATGTTTTCATAGTGATCCAGAAGAAATTAAATTCTAGACTTATTATTTTATTATTGTTATTGAGGTTAAACACGAAGAGCTGGAAGAAAAAAAGGCAGCCCACATTTTACTTGGACTTAGTATGTAATGAGCAAAAAGCACCAGAAGAAGAAATCTAGAGAAAACAAAAATGTGGACCTGTTAAAAAAAGAGTATGTCACACAAAGTAGATTTCTCCTCTATAAGAGGAATCTTTTCTTATTACTCAATACAAGGATAAGTCAAAAAATATGATAGTTATAATACATTTGCTAACCTTCAAGTAAGTAATATATTTTACAGTGATGGTCTTTTCCCTGTTACTCTTCAAGATAGGACTTCCCCAAGGGAAGTTTTCCCCAAGGAGGAAAAAAAAAAAGAGGAATTTAACTATGCATTAGGTAAATATTTTAGTTCTTTTCAGTAACATATTGTGATAATCCATGGAAAACCATAGTTAGTCTGAATATTTCAAATTTTGGGACTGTGTAAACCAATTTTTATTTTAGATATATCCTAAATCATCTCATATATATATATATATATATATATATATATATATATATGATCAATGAGCTAATCCAACATGTCTGAAAAATGACCCATGAAAACTTAGAAAACACCAAAGAAGCAGAAAAAGAGCCTGGTTTTTAAAATTTGGACATGCCAAAGAATTTTCAATCCAAACACTAAAGTTTGAGCCTAATTCTACCAGAGCTACACTATGAATACTACGAAGTATTTCTGAAAACTAATACAAACTTATGGATATGACCAGTCTAACACTGGTGCACCTTGACACACGGCACAAAAAAGAATACTGAGAATTGGACAACTAATGTCCATATCAACGTGTTCGTAAAGGTCAGAACCAGATACCAGCAGAGAACCAGATGACAACAGAACTACTTCAACAAGTACATACCTTTTTTTTGCTTTCAGGTACCTCATTACATGGACATTTTTTGACCCTGCACATGCTACTTTTTCCTTACAGGGGGCCTCAGGGCAAAATAAGCCCTCTGCATGCTATGGTCTCAAAACAATTAGCTGAACAGGTCATGGCGCTTTCCAAGGAGGACACATTTTTTATATATTCATGTATATACTGCACAATCTGCAAAAAATGGTTCAGTCAAAAATGAGGTAAGGGCCCATCCAAAACATGTATACTAACCAACTTCAAAAAACCACCTTAGGTGCTAGTTTTAAACACAGGGCTCATGCTACTCATAAACAAAGTTTCAAGTTGACAAGTTAAGAAGAGGCAGTAAAATTGTCATAGTTGATCTGAGCCCTAAAATATATTTACTACTTGTTATGACCACTGAGAGATGAATTAGCAACTACCACCAGAGGAAAGACAGGAAGGAAAATGATCCCTTCCAGCAGCCACAAATAACACTTTGGAATCTTTCTTTCTTTTGAGGAACAGCAGTATTGACTCTCCAGAACGGCCTCTTTAATCTGCAACTCAGTTCTCACCCTTTTATTTCATTAAATGTACCAGCAACCGTTGAATTCTAATTTAGTTCCAGTCTTCCCCAATCTGGATGGCAAAACTGCATTACAGGTATGCCACTGAAAAATTTTGAATGGAACTAAACCTAAATTACTGTGGAAAAATACAAAACTGGGAAAACTCATCAGCGTAGACTCAAAAATAGTCATTAAAATCTCATATGTTTAAAGTAAACTTCCACAGCATGACATAAGAATTCATTCAAGTTTTTTCTAAAGTTAGTGATACAGATAATTTGCACTATTATAATTTTTGCAAATTTGCACTTAAGGTAGGTGATTACAGGGGAGGCAGAAATTAATTTGATAGACAACACGAGATGCATTTTCACAAGTGCAGAACCTCAGTATGTCCTCTTTTCAATTTTTCTCATTTATGCATTTGAATTCTTATCAGATGGAAGACTGAACACAGACAGGCACATGTGAGCATGCTAGAAAATAAAAAAACCCTTCATAAACACTCATTTCACAATTCATTTAATTGCTTCAGCCAAGAAATCATCACTTTGTTGGAGTCATACACTGCAGAAGCTGACAAAGCCAATTGTGCAAAGACAAATGAGCTTCAAGAAGAAACTTTGTTTTCAACAACTGCTTGTAGGAAAGATATTAGACACTTGGTTGTAGTTTTAATTTGATTGAAGAGTGGCTGACAGCTTAATCCAAAATGCAGTTGAAAACTAACAAGTTAATTCCTCACAACCTCACTGCAAAGCTTCATTTCTCCACACTAATATTGGAGTTATATATATATATATAGATATATCTATATGTATATATCTATATCTAAGTTGCATTACAGGACTGCATTTAACAAAATAAAAATCAGGTTTTGGATAGATTTCAAACACCAGTAATAACCCCTGAAAAGCTGAAAGCAACAGCACCTTGAATACTGTAATTTCACCACATGTTTTTATCTGTCATTTAAAGCAAGAAGGATCTTCTGGTGTACCTACTACTTTTTTCTCCCTTCTCACCTCCTTCTCCACATCAGGAATGCCAGAGTTTCAGTAACAAAGGAAACACATAAGGAGTACTACCTGTTACTGTTCAGAGCTTCAAGAAATCTCTCTTGCATGCCTTTGTGGAAGTAGAAATATTAAGTTTTCCATAAATGGTTCACATATGTCGGCATTGAGAAGCAAAAACTAAACAAATATACTATTATCCTGCCCAGAATTTGGATAATAAAGTTCTTCAGTTACTACTGGCTATTTTTCTCAATTGCTGCCCATCATATTTATATTTTAACTAATCTTGTAAATACAAAGGAAGAATTCATTGTTATTCTTCTCCAGTATCAGTTACAAATGTAGCATTCCACCCCAAGTATGGAACAAGACTTAGAACAAAAAAGCATGTTGAACTTTAATTCCTATGCAGCAGGCATTAAGTTCCTTATCTTAATGTCCATAAACTTTGAATGTTTTCTGCTAATACAATATTTTCCACCATTACATTAACTGAAGAAGCACAAATTTAAAATTTGTGTTTCAGATGTCAACATGGTTGTAGTTTCATTGGTATAACTGGCATGCCTGCAAGTTTTTATACATAGCCTTTCAAGATGGAAATTTTGATTGTTCACTTGATTTGAACACTGCCACAAGTGATATAATTCACGTCTCTAAAGTTTCATTTTGGTGTTGCTCTCCAGCTCTCCCCTGATAACCAATGGGCTGATTCATGGCACTTCTATCTCAGCTTCTCATTCTGGGCTATCAAACATAAAACTTCATTAAAAAAGAAAGGAAGAACAGATACACCTCCTTTCTGGAAAGTAGCGATGATTTGGTTATTAGAATAAACTACGTTCTGGGTTAAAAAAAAAAAAAAAAAAAAAAAGAAAAGAAAAAGAAAAAGAAACAAACAAACAAAACAAAACAAAACCTAACAAACCCAAAACCAAACAAACAAAACACCCAAACATTTCATAGGTTTCCTGAAACACAAAATCAGCAGATTATTAAAAATAAAAGTTTCAGGAGCAAAAAAGTTGGAGTATTACAACTGAGATTACCTCACACAGAGCTATGGGGAATACATTTATGAAGTGAATTCCAGGCCCCATTACGCTTCCAACAGCGCATGTGTGTTATGTGTGTGTGTGTGTGCATGCACACACACACTTGCAAGATTAATTCCTGAACAGGAAATGGCAGGGATAGAAAACAGCTTTTGTTCCCTGAAGCTGGCTCCTGCTGTTGCAATCAGCGCAGGCTTTCATAACACACATAAGTACATACACACACTGCTGGAGAAAACCTTTTAGCATTCTGGTCCCTTCTTTTGATTTCCAAGCAAAAATAAGTGAGAAATGAAGAGGGCAATAGAGAGAGAAAGAAATGAAAGATTGGAGACTCAGATTAACACTTTATGTGCAATTTATACCAAATCATGTTTATCTTTACAGTTCCAAAATAAGAGTGGCATATTGCCAGTAAAAACGAAACTGCTGCTTCTGACACGTTCAGTGGATCTGACTTCAGGTACAAGAGAAACAAAGACTACCCTGAATGCTTGAGTAGCAGCTATTTGGAGATTTTGTGCTCTAAGGGAAATCCTTACTTACTGTAAAGTTGGCTTAACTTTTCCTATGGCTTTTCTCTCGATGTATAGAAACATAAGAGGGCATTTGACAGTGTGAATGTCATTATCTGCTGGTAGTCTTACTCCAGCAGAGGCAGGCTGTCATTCTTTTAAGGGCCTGTGTTTTAAAAAGGTGTTCTGAGAGCATAGGAACAGAATCTTTCACCATTATTTCACAAGACAAAGATGTTTTCTTCAATGGATGTACATTTTTCCACCCATTCCTCTAAATCTGGACTTTTTGCATTGTTCCCTTCAACAAATCCTTGTCCCAGTCCCAGTTCATGATAACTGGTCTAGTTCTTACTTCTTAGTTCCTCAGTGCTGCACGGGTGCCCACACATGGCTATGGAAGAGTTGAAGAACAGCAGTTCCAACGCCCAGCCCCAACCTGCTGCAGGACAGGCAGGGGCATCTCAGAGACATTGCAGCAGATTTAAACATTCCAGCTAAACATCTCATGCATGGCCTTGTCAGTGCTAGAAGCTGTGTGATACTGAAGCATGCCTTGACAGACTAGGATATGTAATTTGACTTGATTAATACTAAAGACTTGTGCATATGCCAATTAGAATCATTCATGGATTTATATAAACAGAAGGCTGTACAAACAAAATGAGTGCATCCTTGACTGGAAGGCTGCTCCTGTAGAAAATTTCTATACCTTCCCAAAAGACACAAGAATGTCAGTCAAAGCACTTCCATTTAACCTTGGTTTAAGCACAGGAAAAAAGGACTTTATGCCTAAGGCTGAAAGCACGTATAATACTATAGTAAACCACCTAAAAGGAAACTTCAGACCAAACAATCAAATTTGAAGCAATTATAAGCAACATAGGAAATGGTGGGCAATTTCAGTTAAAGGTAACAGTACTATTCCCAAATCCTATATTGAAAACACTAAATGAATTGGGGTTATATCACAGGAACTAGACTCAGTTTTTCACACATGGGACGTTTCACTGTGTGCCTATCATGGTCAGTTTACTTGGTGCATGCAAAATGACCCACAGTATTACAAGCTAAAACATATGTGTAAGTCAGTTGATTGAACAAAATTATATGCTGTAATGTCGTAGTATTGTAAGAAATGGCACTTATAATTCAAATTTATTGTACTGCAGCTATATTATTAATACCCATACACTATATAAATAATTTTAATTGAGATTCTTTATAGAACTTTATTTTTTTAAATGAATACTAATTATCCTTTAAAATTAATATTAATTATCCTTTCCTCTCAAATTATCCATTTTTCTTATGCCTTGTGTGTATTAAATCACAAAATGAAACCATGTTTTTCAAAAGAATTTTAATCCCGAGATGTCAGTGTTATTTACCTCTAGGGCAGAAAGAAATAGAAATGTTAACTTCGTATTTGTCCTGTTATTTCTGGAACTACATATGTCAGGAAGGCTCTCTTGCAATTTTGCAAAGGAATACTACTTATGTTAAATTTCAAAAGCAGTGTTGAATATCCAGTGCATATATATACATGCAGTCTTCCTTAATTCTCTGAAATTACAAACTATAAAACTATATTTAATACATATATAATTATCAAAGGTTCGTATCTAAACTCAACTAAAAGCAGAAACTAATCTCTATGGAAATTACATGAGAACTAATTTTATTCAGTTTTGTTACATGTAGTATACACACAGAGGCTACATCACAAATATATTACATATATTACACATTTGCAAGGACAAAATTGTTTATTCACGTAACTTATACACACCACATAATTTCTTCTTTGTCTAGGACCAAACTTCACTAACTGTAGGTCATCATTTAGGAGCAGCACTCCCTAATTTAGTGCCCCGCCACACACACACTCGCTCCCCTCCCTGCTCCAGTGGGAGACACAAAAGGCAGAGATTGCAGGTTGAAATAAAACCAATTTACTGGTAGCAGCAATGAGACAGAAAAAGAACAATAACAGCAACAATATCAATAACAAAAGTACATGAAAAGAGGGTGATTTACATTCAAAAATTGCTCGCTGACCAACCCAGCATCACAGACCCCGAGATAATGAACAAAACGGGCAATGGACCCTCCAAGCACCACCCTTTTCTTCCCGACCATAAGGTACACACCCGTCCTTCTCAAAAGAGAGATTCTCTTAGAACCCCTTACTTCTGCCCCCCCACTACCGGCAGTGATGTGGGTGGTACAGAATAACCAACCTGGACACACCCACATGACTCCAGGCCCTGCCCCCTCACAAATACTGCAAAAAATTAATCCTATCCTGAACAAAACCAGGACACTAAAAGAAAATAATATAATACATTTCACATCTATAATATTCTAAGACCATGCTCATACAGCCATTGGAAGCACTTTGAGCTAATATTTTGGTCACTCTCCTATTCATTATCCTAACATACACCCATCTGAATCATATTTTCTAACAAGACATAAACCCACATGTCACATAAACTACAACCCCTGCACCAAAAAATGAAGCCCACAGAACATTGTACAACTGTCCACTGTTCAGCATACATTTGTTTACATAGAATCGTACAATCACCGAATCAACCGGGATGGAAAAGGCCTCCGAGATCATCAAGTCCAACCCATGATCCAACATGACTGTGGTTACTAAACCACGGCACTAAGAATTTTTTCTTTTTCACCCAAACACACACAAAGTATAACTGGTTTCAAGTTGCTATCCAATTTCCAATTAAACAAATTTGTTATACAAAATAGGAAGAACAGACCAGATAATTACTATGTCTATTTCACAGTCAAATCATGCTGCAAAATAAATGCCTTGAAACCAAAGCTTACATGTAAAAGAAGACTGTCAAAATATTTTTATAAAATAGACTTCTCTCTTTTGTTGCAGAATCATGAATTGAATACTGAAAATGAAAATTTACTTCTTCACCAGATTTCTCTCTTCCCTCCATGCATACACACTGCATGTTTCTGTATGGTTTCTCAGTAATAATAGATTGCTGGCAGGTATTCATTCTTTTTAGAAAACACCATTTATTTGGGGAAGAAAAGAAGAGGTAAATACTTTGATTATGCTTGACATTATAGAAAGAGAAATACCTATGACAAGTCCCAATGCATTATCTTCAGAAGCTCCTTTCCATTATGTAATAGCCAACACTCCTCAAAAGGGACTACAACACTAATTCCAGGAAGTCCATAGTGCTTTGAGAGGTACCTGTTATGCTTCCTTGAATCCCACAAAATAAGGCAAGAAAAGGACATCCAGGGGCTACTCTTGATCAGCATTTTGCCATTCATCATCAGAGCTCTCTCTTGAAACTTGCTGCTATCATTTTCCCACCAAAAGCATTTTCCCTTGAATGTTGAGAAGAAATTAAAGCTGGTTGTAACGACATTGCATTAATTCAGTGTCCAGCAGACTGAGGAAAAGGCAGCCTACAGGAAAGACCAAAGACCTCAAGCCACACTGTACAAGTTTTGGATATAGTTATAGCTCTGAGACTGTAAGGGTTGGGGCTATTAACTACAGAATATATTGATATTATTAGAACAAAAAAAGAAAGATTTGAAGGGTATGTGAGCAGCCCATTGAAACCAAACTAACTTGCTCATTTCAAGTCAAATATATGAATGAGCTGGGGCTAAAATGCCAATCAGATCAACATTTCTGATAAAATTCATTCTTTCAGTATGCATCATTTAAACAGATTTTACATAGCTACATAAAATCCTAGCTTCTCTGAAGCTATCCACAGTACACTCCACTGCTCTGAGATTCTTGTTAACAGGAGAAAGAGAATGGAAAAATACTAGAATTCTACTTCTTCTGCAGCTCTCTCAACTGTTGTGGTTGGTCTGCTCAGATGACATTTTTGAGGCACTTCAACCCTCTATACTTAAAACACATTGAAAACCTGCAGTTTTAATCTAGCATTCCTTATTATTGTATTTATTATTTAACTTAAATCTGTCAATAGGCTTATGATCTTCCACCAGATTAATAATCTGCCTCGTGAAAATCAATGGAGTTAGAGTAGATCAAACCCGGTTTGATCTGGCAGAAATATATCAGGCCTTCAATCTACAGAGACAACCTTTTAGATCGTGAACTCCATTATCTCCGAAGTCAAAATGAAAGGTGCTTTTATTTTTCTATCTTTTCTTCATGGCGTGCAGATAAGTTGGTGATCAAGAACACGAAAGCGTTAATAGAGGAATACCTTTTCCAGATACAGTTCAGTGAAAATCTACTCCTCTGAGGTGGTTTTTTTTTGGGTGGGGGAGATGGTAGTGCTTTTCTGGCTTTTCAGTTGGACAAGGGAAACACATCCAAATTTTCCAGGGAAATTATCATCACTCTAAAGAAAGGCAAGTGTATGTTTTACCTGGACTGGTAAATCTTTGTGGCAATTTTGCAAGGCACTTGAATATTTTTTTTTCCCCTCACACACACACAATTACCGTATCACATGTAACTGGGAACAAAGACTACAGGGAACAGAGTTTAATGGACTGTGATTACTGTTCTGGAACAGATTGAGTCTCTTTATAGCCTATGAGAAGATGATGTGAACTGAATTCAAACAAAGAACTGATAATGGATTTTACTGAAAGCTACACAGTTAAAAAAGACACTCTCATAATTCATAGCCAGGGAAGGTACCCCAAAGCAAAACGGTATTTTTAAAAAATAAGAGATGGATTATATGTAAAACAACAGTTTTAAATGTTATATCTTTATATAGAACTCTACTTTCAAGAAAGAAAATGCAATAATATTATCTATGTTTATTTTAAATATTTTCATTAATAATGTTATGTTTTGGCTTTTTAGTGCTAATACAGTAAATGGCCCCTTCTTGTTTTTCAGGCAGCTCTGTTCACGTTTCTATCTAACGTAAGCCTCTGCTGCTACCAAATCAAATCAAATCAAATCAAATCAAATCAAGTGTATGTAAACCAATGCTTTAAAAATAAAGCGTATTTCTTGTCAGCCATTCTGTTTCCCTATACTTCTTACTCCAAATCAACTATCCAGACAATTTCTTCTTCTCCCATCCATAAGGTGAGGGAAGAGGTGACTTTTCAGCTATCCATAATGATTCTTCTTGACTTGCTCACAGCATGGGGGAGGGAAGTACCTCATCCCTGCATAAATACCTCCCTTTGTGACTACAGACGTCATTTCTGATGTGTTGTCCTAGATGGCTGTTTTCTTTAATCTGATATCTCTCCAAGCAGTGGAGGCTGCCTGTTTCTGAGTAAACAGCTTATGAAATTTAGTCAGTAGATGAGAAAATCAATTTCAAATATATTTACTGTAGTGTTATCTGCTTCAAATTTTACCTTTTCAAATTCTACCTTGTACCGAAGGAGGAAAACCCTGTTTGTAAATCAGAATAGGCCTTATTAAATTTCTTATGAAATGAGACTGAAGGATTAAAACAATGCATAGAAGTAGCTGCGTTTTTATCAGTAAATCTGATGAGTTAACCCATAAAAATCACCAAACATCTCACTCTCTCTTTGTGAGACACATTTTTAAATACCATTTCAATAACGTTTGTGATAAGAACTGGTCCAGTATCAATGCTGGGCCCTAAATCTGCCCCCAAATAGATGAATCTTCATGATCTTTTTTTCACTGTATTAAAGAGAATTATTTCTGCATATGAAGAACATTTCTTTACCTCCAATTACATTGTGCAAATATTTTAAAATTGAAATACTGTCAAGTTTGTAATAAGCAAGCTGTAGCTGAAGTTTTTCTAATAGGTAATTTTCTTCTAACTTTGAATCCTCCCACCAGACACCCACATTGTCCTCGTCTTTTTGTACTGCTTGTGCTACAGACATCTCCACTAGAAAAGACTCAAACAATTACTTAATGGTGCAGAACTAGCATGACAGCGCTTGCTGCTGTGCACCCCATTTCAATGAGGATGTGTTTGTATGACTCAGAATGAATCAGTCTGAGGAAAGAGAACTGCAGTCCCAGAAATAATAAACAGCAACATACAATTTGGAAGGAAGATCCTATGCTGCTTAATCATCACTGCCCCACAGATAATTCCATCGCACATAATACCGCATGTCTAAATAGGATACACATGTGGATGTATGATCACCTTACAGTGAGCTGCACAAATATTAATCAAGGCCCTTGAAAATATCAAGCCCTAATCAATCATAAACAGGTATTGATATAATGCTACATGCATCAGCAAAAGACGTCAAGACATTAAGAAGCCCATTGCCATACTGACAATCGTGTCCCCACAACCCAGAGTGGTGCCTAGGGTGCACATCACTTGGGAGGCACAAAACCCCTTCTTCCAAGTGTCCAACACAAAGGCCAGGCATGATGAGTTGTGGACTCAAGGTCCTCCAAAGTGGAGAATGCTTGTTCATACAGCTCTTTCACACAGTCAAACTCAAAGCTAACGGAATGCTGACTGGTTTTATAGGATCAACTGAGCTAACTGGTTTTAGAGAATCAACTGACTAACCCAAGTCCTCCAAAGGAACAGGAAGATTGTTACTTATTTAATAAAGCCCAACTGTCAGGTCTCCACAGCAAACCACACACATATTATGAACCTCCTAATAGCATCTGTCCTTAGCCATTTGTGTGTAGTTGGGGAGAGGGGGAAAGCAGACCTCTACCACTGCAATGACCTCACATGAACCTTCCCTGTGGAAGTACCGAACTTACAGACAGTCTTATACCAGAACTTGGACTCTAACCAGTCATCACAGCTGTATAAGGTTTAATATACTCCCCAAACTACATCAGATTCATTTTCTAGAGTGGTGATGTCGAAGATACACACTGAAGGTATGTCCTGCCCCAGCCAAAGCTTCTGCTGACTGCTCCATCTGATGAGTGCTGCTGTCTTACTCATCATCACATATTGGTCAGAACACCAGTACCATCTCTGAAGCACAGGCCTATGGCAGCTCCGTTTAACCACAGGAAATCATACTCTCTTTCTCCATAAAAACAAAAAAGAACAAATCCTTTATTAAAATGCTATCAACATACAGTATATTCAGTAGAAAAGAAAATTAAAAGCTCTCTCAAATAATACAAAAAAACAATAAAATTACTGCATTTCCGTATCGTGTTTCTTTTTTTCTCACTCCCTAGTGCTCCATTATTTACTTTTCTTTTTTGGTTTGTCCAGCTTCTCGTATATATATTGATGCTTCTAAGATCAATGGCTATTTAGTCTAGTTCCTCCTACATTTAAGTAGAGGTCTCTTTTTATTCCATTATTTGCATAATGACTCCTATTTTCATATATTTTTAGAAAAAAAAAATTTTTGTAGATCAAATTTTAACAATCCACTGTGAAGAGCAGTTAGCATCCGTAAAGTCACCAAGTCCAGTTCCTTCTCTTTTAGGAAGAAGTCCAATATTCAGCATCACTGCACACAACCAAAAATCCTTGAGATGTCCTGTACTGCACCATGTTATGGTCAACTGCATTTGTTTTAAAGACCTTAAAGTACTGCAGTACTCCCTATCTTTTCAAAAGAAGATTGCATTCCCTGAGGCAGTGTCTCAGGGGTGTCACAGCCGCATAGTTTTCCTGAAAAACATTTATTTGTGTTTTCAGTTCATTACTTTTGGCCATGAACAAAATGACAATATCCTAAATCCCTAGGGCTGGAATCTCAGGAAGGGCATCTCTGTAAGATTTCAGCTTTCTCTACAGGACAAAAGGAGGCCATGAACCTGTTTCTTTGCTGGTTTTACTCCACCATTTATTTAATGTCAACAATTTAAATGTCAGCACTTTCTTATTTTCAAAGGTGGAAACGCTGAATATACAGGATAAATTATCTCAGCAGTCAGTGACTATGCCTGCTTTTGTTTTATAATCTCTTCAGCAGCTTTCTCTTCCGTCAGGGATGACTGCCTACTGGTTTTGGTTTCCTTTTTAGCTACTATTCTGCACTTCTTTACAAGATAAGAGAAAAGAGCTCTAGGAGTTTCCCAGATAGATTGATAATGTCTCAGAGGCCCCATGTGTTATATCACTAATCTCCAAGACATTCTCTTCCTATGGAAAATGGATGAAAGAGGAAGGAACTGTAGTCAGTATATAGGTATCTTAACTTCATTTGTTCTTTTTTTGGTCTTTCATCTTTCTGTCAGGCAGTCTCTGGAATATCCAAGTGGCAGCTTTAGAGAGTGACTTAGGGAGTGCAGACATGATACGGCTTTTTCTTCTGCAGGCCTCATCTGAGAGCACCCCACTGCCTGCACAGCATTACCCTGCTTTCAGGGAGGCTTTCAGAAGCCCACCTAGGGAGAAAAATATTAATGGCTGGGAGGAAATGCAGACCTGGACTGGCAGGGGGTTAATCCACTGGACTGTCTAAACACACAGATCCCCTTTGGTGCTCAAAACTGAACTACTATTTGTAATTTGGTTCCTGCATCCCCTTTGAGTGCAGCCTTGAGGACAATGCTGAAATCGCCCTGAGAAAAGAGGCAAGACAGACACAGAGAAAAAAAAAAAAATCCTTATTGGTATGCTTTTCCATTAAAATGAACCAATAAATTTAAATCTAAATAATCCAAATGATAAGATATTGAGGTGACTAAAGGCACAAATTAACCCTAGACTTCTATGATCCATATATCCAGCCAAATTAACACTTCTGTGTGTCCAGGCCCTGAATTTCACAATAACTTATACCAAGAGGAGAAGGTTTGTATTTATTCTGTGCTAAATAGAAGACAGGCTTCATGACTGAAGGGGACTATTATAATCAGAGCTTTTGCTTAGGGCAGTTCACCTAGCTTCCCCAGTGGTATTTTGGTTTAGCTCATAACTTCTGTTTGAATTTTAGAAAGATATCCAAGTAACTATGAAAAAAGGAAATGCTATCTACTATGTCAAGCAATTAAGCCACTAAAAAGAGCTGGAGCAATGTAAAACTTAGAAACTACTTTCTGGGTTGAAATTTCTGATGGAATAATGTATTGTGTTCGTATGGACAGATTTTGGTAGTGAGGGTGATGCCTTCTAGCACCTGGACTTAAAAAAAAACTCCAGAGCAGTTAATTGGGGTGAGATAAGGAAAGGATTTTACTGAGCTATAGCAAAGATATTACCTGACGCGCGCGCTGAGTACAGCTGTGTTACATCTTTTATAATACTAATTGACCAATCTCAAAGGTGTCTGCCCTGTAACTTTTGCTCTGGTCCACCCACTGATCCACCCCCAAGAATTGGGTCTGGGGGCGTTTTGGGACCACCTCTTCATCATCCCCATCATCTTCAGAGTACAGAGGGCACACAGTTACCCAGTTTCTGACCCTGTTTTGTTGTTCAGGCTCTAATCCTGGTGTTCCCAAACAATCCAGGCCTTGCTTTAACATAAGACTAAACATTTTCTACTGACTCCAGGGGTAGATTTGATATGGGGAGCATAGAACGGGGTAAAAGGGTTAGGAATTTTACTACAGGGTAAGGGAATAAGGGACACTACTTTATAAAACTA
>VXAY01003403.1:183769-195913 GCA_013399855.1 Oxyruncus cristatus
GACCATGATGAGGCAGCTGTGTCCCTGCAGCCCGTGGAAGACCACAGGGATGCAGAGATCCACTGGCAGCCCAAGAAAGAGACCCACTCCAGAGCAAGTGGATGCCCAAAAGAAGGCTGTGAATCTGCGGGAAGCTGGTGCAGGAGCAGGCTCCTGGCAGGGACTGTGGACACATGGAGAGAGAAGCCCATGCGAGAGCAGATTTCCTGGTAGGACTTGTGTCCCTGTGGGGGATCCCCCTTGGAGCAGGCTGTTTATAAAGGACTGCACCCCATGGAAAGGGACCCATGTTAGAGCAGACCACCAAGGACTGTAGCTTGTGGGAGGAACCCCACACTGGAGTAGGGGAAGGACTTTTCTCCCTAAGCAGTGGCAGAAACAACTTACAACCATAACCACCATTTCCTGTCTCCCTGTGCCACTGGTGGGGGAGGAAGTAGAGCCCAGTAAGGAGGGAGGGGTGGGGCTAAGTGCTTTTAAGATTTGGTTTACTTCTCATTATCCAGATCTGATTTTGATTAGTAATAAATTCAGTTAATTTCCCCAATTCAAATCTGTTTTGCCTGTGACAGTACTCAGTGAGTGGTCTCTCCCAGTCCTTATCTCAACTCATGAACCTTTTTCATATTTTCTCTCCCTTGTCCAGATGAGAAGGGGAGTGATAGAGAAGCTTTGGAGGGTGACTGGCCCTCCAGCCAGGGTCAAAACACCACAAATACTGAGAAGCACTCCCTGGCTCTGGGGTACAAATATTTCAGATTTCTGCAAAAATTATGTCATCCACATCTTAATTCTATGGGTCATTATATCAGATTATAACTCCTTGTTCATATTAAAGATTTTGTTTATTTAACAAATTAAGTATAGTTTATATTGAGAAAAACACTATGCCACTAGCTACACACAATAATGGGCAAAAGATTCATTTGTACTTTAGTAAATAAACCAAGAGGAAGACTGTTGGAGTTTGGATTTCAAAAGCAAAAGTGCTGTGAAGTTAGTGGAAAAAAAATGGGTTTGAAAATGCACATGCTTGAAATGATGAAAAAATATAATTCAGTGAGCTACAGTTCAAAAATACTTTTTTTAAAACATAAAATTGAGAGAAGCCCCATGGCTTATACAAGGCAAGTGTACATCATCTTTTACGTTTGAAAGCCTTGATGAGAAAGCCCAGTTCCACTGTTTGAACCAAATCTTCACATTCTCTAAAACTGCCCTTTATGCAAAAGGTTCAGTCTAGGGCTATGAGCCCAGTGTTTCACTTAAGATTAAATTAAGGGATACTAAAATTAGCATATGCTAATTATGAATTTCAACCACTGAGGGGATGACTCAATTAATTCTGCATGCCAAGAGTAACATCAAAAGCAATTTACCATGGTATTCATTGAGGTACTGAAGATGAGAACTTTCACCATCTATTTGGTGAGTTTTCTTAAAACAAAGGTTTCTTTGGAACATGGAATGCTGTTTACTTAAAGAAAAAGCCTCTCAATATGGAACTGTATGAATTTTTCCAGTTATTGTGAGAAATCGGATATATTTAAACATATCTAAAAAATTCCATACACAAGTATCAATTGATTGTAAGAACAAAGTCATCTCCTAAAAACAAAATGCTCCTGTACTTCATTAAGATGTAAATATGGACTGTGCTAAATATGCTATCAACAAGGATAAAACATTCTTCCAAGGTGATGAAAAATTATCAATCCCAGAAAACAATAGACTGGCTTACTCCACTGTAACAGTAATTATTAAATAAAGACATTGTAACAGAAAACTATGTAACTTCCAATTCCTAGTTTCACTATATGCAAAAATACACTTAAAACACCCAGGATTGCACTTCTAGGCCTGTGTCCAAGACAATATTACACTGTTCCTTGGTCACAGTCAGAAATGTTGATAGAGGCTAAAAGCATCACAGACCTCCAACATTTTAGATTATACTGTAGTTGATTCCAGTTTCTCATCTTATATATTACACCAAATGCTAGGTCAGAAGATACCTCTTTAGCTGTGCTTTTCTGGGCAGGGGTTACTATCTCCTAGTCCTTTCAACTTGGTTTACTTGCAGGTGGTTTCATCCATCAGTTTGAGAGAGAGAGAGAGGAAAGTATACAGTTTGAAGGGATGATCTGCTTTTATAGCCAAATGCAGTAACATGGAAAATAGGAATCTTTGTCTACTTCTCTCTGCCTCAGGTCATCGTGGACACAGCCCACAGTTCACCTTTACTGAATCTGGAGCTCATTAATGTCTAAGGAGGTGAGTATGTGCAAAACTAAATGCTGAAGAAGAATCTGCTCCTGCCATAACTGTCTCAGGGGCCAGAGGAAGCAAGTGCTAGGCAAATGCTTGCAAGTCATATCTTGAAAGAACTTTTAGGAGTTACATGGCTTCAGCTTCACAGTTTCATGCATCTTTTGCCTCCTGTGAGTTTCCCACAGTAATCTGCATTTAAGCTTTACAAACAGAAAGGACTATGAATTATGAACTGTTGTCCATTCTCACATAGTCATATACGGGCTATAAAGCTGTACTTTATAAGGTCTGCAACAAGCCCCACCATTTGTGATATTAATTCAGGTTTTTCTGCAAAGAATCAGCCCTCATCTCAAATTTTTTCTACGGCTAAAGAACATACACAGAATTCAAAATGTGCATATTGAAATATTTTTCTTCTGATTTCCAGTATACAATCACCTCTCTAGTTCCCCAAAGGAATTGTTACCTTTTTATTTGTTCCAAATTTTGTGATTTTCAGACTCTCCTGACGATTACGTCTAAACAACAACCCTGAAACATTCCTGAACACTAGAGCATATCTGTCTGTAAAAACTCTTAAAATATTCCCTAAAACAATTTTGTCCTGTACCTCTTACAAAGATGTATCAGAGCATAATTTGGCAGACAGAGTGTTTCTGGAACTACTGCTAAAAAGCAGTTTATATACAACCACCTTACTTTCGGAGGAGAAGATAGTTTACTAATATATGTGCACTGTATTATCTGCCAGCTAGTCCCAGTGCCTGGGAGAAGTTTTAATCTACTAGTATAGAGATCCTCTCAATTTAGATGGTTTAAGAGATTCTTATATTGATTAGTAGGGGTAGTAACTGACATTGCTTATTTGCTTGCCAACATTATTTGGGCAGTTGTTCAAAACATTAATAATGAGACAGATTCAGTGAGATCCTCGGTGGCTCATGAGGGGTACTGAGTAGTCTAAAATCCAACTTGAAGGAAAAAAAAGATGCCCCCTACAGTGTCCAAGAAGGGAGGACCTGCAGGATCAGGCATGAATGTGATGATAACATTCAGCAAACATTCAAATGGAGTGGTAAGAGAGCTCACTGTAGAATCAACCCAGTATCAGTGAATATAACAAATGTCACAAAAGCACTGGCAGCAAAGTTAATTGCAAATAGTCACAACACAGAAACATGTTCAAGGGAGGAGCTGGACAGGCTAACAGGAGAAACAAAGGAACAGTAAGGACTCATCACAAGTTTGTCTTCCTCCTCAAGGTTTGTATCATGTGAACACTACCTGTAGCAATGATTAGAAGTTTGCACCTACTCATGACACAGTGGAACTATATTGCAAAAATTACCTTTTTATAGAGCTTTCAAATTGGATGGATTTTACATCATATCCCGATTTTTCCCTCCGTCCTACCTTCCAAAATGCAGATGTTCTTGTTAAAAAACAGGCATGTTTTCCATTAAAAACATCTCTTCAGCAAAATATATCTTTACATAAGAAAACTGTATTTCTTTGGAAGCTGAAATAGCTGGTATTATTTACTCTTATGGGAAAAATATATAATGCTCAGTTGAGTAAAAATATTCTGTTCAGACAAAAAAAAAAAGTTACCAGAGCACCTTTTTTCATCATTCTTTTGTTTGTGTATTAGACTGAAACAATTAAAAATACCCAGCAATTACATAATTTTAAAAATAAAAATAATCCCAAGCCTGAATCTTGTCATAGTCAGTTGCTGTATGTTGTCACAGCCAGATGCATGTTTCTGGCTGTTCTCAGAGCCAGATGCTTCACTGCAGGTATTTATGTTAGCAGAGATCTAGTTCACTATTAGAGAAGCTAACAGCAACTAAGGAAATTTTTAGGCTGAATCTGGGCTAGCTACACTTACTTCTGAAGAAAAGATTGGGATCCCTAAGAATGTTACTGGCCAAGCTCTGAAAGTTACAGTTCCGTCATTCAAGAGTTTAAGACTATCTAGAGTGCCTGTATTATGTGAGTGAAGGAAAGGAAAGGCTTGTGGCTAATAAACATTTCCAACTGTTCAATAATACTAGCTGACCAGTAAGTTCACCTGTACTGTTCAGCTCCACACGTAGTGAACACTTGCAGCTTCTACTGGTTTTGAAACATGAGTACTCAGCACATTTGAGGAAAATCAACATGAAGTCCTACCCTCAATGAAAGACCTTCCTATCAAATTCTTTCTTGTTTACTTATAGTCAGCACACACAAATGGGAATGTGCAAAATTAACAACTGATTTGAAAACTGTAAGATTCCAATTCTCTAGATTTCAATTTCTTATTTTCTTTAGGCCTAGCAACAGTACTGATGAATAATATTTAGCTACTTCATTTTTAAATAATATTTGAACATTAAACCATGATTAAGACCAGTCAGTCTTAGGAATATAAGGCTAAACTCAAAACTCCCTCTCAACCAGGCCTGTATTTGTTCTACTAAACCTTTTCTTGTGGACACAATCATTTCCTTTCTTCATTCACTTTTCTCATTTTTCAAAATATGGTACAAGTTTGCTGCAAGAGTTTGTTTTGAAATTTCACATACCTCTGCTGGAAAAGTTGCCTTTCTCTAAAAATAACCTCAAAGCACCTAGAGAAATACTACACCACAAAACTAGTCCCAAAAACCTGAGTCAGTTGGTATGCAAGATTATGTGAAATGAATTGGTAAACGAAGAAATAATTACACAGGCTATCAAAGAAAGTAAAACCTAAAAACTCCAAGCATTATTCCTCTCAGTACCATATCTTCAGGAGCTTACATATAAATTATTTTGGGAAAGAAGGCAACAAAAGCAGACTACACACTCAGACGATCTGTATTTGTGTGAACATTATGAAATCCAAAGGAGATTTTACAGTCTTATCAAGTTATGCAGAAGGAGAGAAGCATGACACGCTCTAGAAGTGCTAAATCTGCAACACAACGTAACTGAAATACCCATGACCAAATTTGAATAGTTACTAATAATCAGTATTGTGTAATGGAAAGATAAGTGAGATCAGATAAAAGGATAAATAGAGTTTTCACTCCATATGAATGCTAAAAGCCATGTAGCCTCAAGAAAAAAAAATACTATAAGTAGCCTGAGAAGTATAATCATCACATTAATATTGTCTACTGGGAGAACCTGTATCAGAATATTCTGGAGATGGTCTGGCACTATAGAAAGCTTTCCTAAATATGAAATTAACTGCTTTAGCACTGCTCTGTTAAAGTAATATACCACCAGATATTAGGAAAAAGAAAAAAATTAGCTTTTGAAAAATGTACTAAAGCAATAAATCAACTACTAAGTCAAACCAATTATAGCCCTAGATCCACAATAAGGATCTAGAAATATAGGTTTCTATGTGTGGTTAAAAAAGAAAGGAACAGTTAATGCCTCTCAAAAACACTAAGAATCCATATACCTTGTAAATTTCCCAGCCGTGAGCAGAGTCAGTCATTTGCTTGGCTTCCCTAAGCTGTCCTTTCAAATTTACCATTTCTCATTCTGGTTAGCTGCTGGTCTCATTGAATGGCATGCATGATCTGAATGTAGAAGGAGTAAATAAAAAGACAACAGATGAAAAAGTATGTTGGATCTGATCACTTGTTAGGAATAATGATTATCTAACAAGTAGGGACCCTTTGCTGCACATATTACTATGTTTTCTAGCAAGAGTTTAAAATGCTTCACAAACATTACAAGACCTAGGAACAAACAGAACTCCTTAGTGCCAATTATTTTCTTGGTCAAGAACATTAGATCTTTCTCTTTATCAAATATTGGCAAGGATAGGCAGAAGCATCTCAGGAGATCCTGATTTCCTATACACTAAAAAAACCAGAACAATGCCCGTCTAAAGAGATGTAGTTATGATGTAAATTATAGAGTCTGTATCCCTGAAGGGTTGACTAAAACCTCCATCTCCGTTTAAATATATAATATATAAACACTTTAATATTTAAAATTGTCCCTTAGGTACCATGAATAAAGTGAGCTATAGAGCTTACAGCCTGAAGTCCCACATACATTCAGTATATAGAAATTCAAAAAAGACTCTGACAGTTTCTAGATGCAATATATTCTTACCATATACTACCAGTGATTATAACACTTAACTATTCTGCACTGATGCAATGCTAGATCTGAGTAATCAGAATAAAAAAAAAGAGAAGAAAATACAATTTTTTTGCATAAGAGTGTGAGTTTTCTTAAGGGTTGTCAAGGCCACCGAGTTAGAGTCTTTATGCAATTACTTTATATTGTATTTCAATTGCTCCTTCTAAAAGTAAAAAAAAATGTTCCTTTCAAAACATACCAGTATCTTTGAAGAACTAAAAAGTGAAATAATAAAACTGCAGCATGAAGCAACATGAAGACGAAAAGTAAGATGCAGTCTTGCAAATAGTGTCTTAATGACTAAACATGTAAGATTTAAATTATTTAAGGATTGTACAACTGTGCTTCACAATTATGACTAAGACAATGCCTTATTTCCTGAAAGTAGGTTAAAAGTCAACACAGATCACAGTCTCTGCTTACCATACACATAACTTTACAAAGCTCTTCAAGATCAAAATCTAAAGCCTATGAACTTGCTGCAAACTCTAGAAATGTTTAGAAATACTGAAAAATATCTTAACTATGTCATCTAACTAAATGAAAATTGATTCCAACTATTAATCAATTGTCTATTTCCAAGGTTTTAATCAAGACTTTGTCTTTGAAGAATCTGTTCACCATAAAACTAGACCGCAGCACTTTGAATAATGCCTCACAGGAAATGTTCTTGGTACATTATTAATTTCTACCAGTAATATCTACTCTACTTCACTTTTCACTCAAGTCATAATGAAGGAACTATGACCTGTCCTTTCTGAACTATGTTACTTAATCAAGGATCCTCCTCTATCCCTCAAGAACTACTGTAAGTTAACTGATACAAAACTGACTCTTATTTGATCTTTTCATTGCATCTATTGACAAAATTTTAAAAGTTTCAATGGTAGGCATTTCAGAGACCAGCAAGATCTCAACATGAATCAAAAACTTACTTACTACCTAGCTATTAGCTTTGCTATTATGCAACAGCAAAGAAAAAAACCCTGTTCTTTCTCTTCTGTGATGCTGTACTTCACAGCCATGTTTAGAGCAGTCACAGTATACAGGCTCAGAGATCTTCTGCTAAAGATGATACATTATCATACAGAAAATCAAAATTGAAGCGATTAACAGCTTGTAATTAACCAGCAATCAGTGATGTCTATACTTAAGACTTGGCAATACAAGTAAACCACAATATTAGATGCAAACAAAATGTTAACAAACCCCAATATTAGACGCCTATGAAATGCTTATAATATACACAAACAATGACCTCCTACAAAAACCCACCCAAAAAGCTCTAATCACAGACATATAAACACAATTATGTGTGCACATCTTTTTCACAGGACCACTGAGTAGCTAGTTACAAGCACGCACACCTCATCTGGGAGTGCTGGTTCCCCTCCTTACATATCTCCTGCTAGAGGTGTGGGTGTTTCAGCTTTCTGTGAATCTGTGCATCTCCTTACAGCCTGTTAAATCTCACACCACTGTGCAAGAACCCATGACTTCATATATACACATCACAAGTGTGGGTATGTGTTGCAGCCGGTATTGACAGTTCACTAACTGGATGTAGACACCTTACAACATCCAACAGGGAGGATGCTCCTTCCTTAGACAGAGGTTTTGATTCCAGCAGAGCAATTTCTCACTGTGTCAAATGAAATTCTAAGCACCGCTGTTTTGAGTCCAAAATCTCTCCCTCCTCCTCACAAATTTCCATACTGCTTTTATACTTATTTACATCCGGTCTTTCTTTGAAAAGTCAATACACACTATCGTGATTCTGTTAAGTCAAAGAAGCTATAGTGATTAATCTCCCAACGTAACATTCCATGAAAACAAGATCATGAATTTCCTGAATTTGAATCTGAAAAAGAAACTTCTTTTCTCCACACTCATCTTCCTCTTCCCACAGCACAGCACTTTAAGGGCACCCTTTCCTCAACTAAGAATGGAATACTTCTCACTTAGCTTTACATCTCATCTGTATCCCATAACAGGTTTTAGACTTCCGCTTTAGGACAAAATAAATCACACATTGTGACTTCTAGCTCAGATCTAGCTCAGATCTGAGCTGTATAACCAAATTTATGCAAGCAGAAATTCATCCCAAATGTTTACAGTACCTTCTAAATAATTGTTTTCTAAATTAGCATAGAGCACATCCTTTTTTTTTTTTCTCTCCTGATCTAGAGGTTGCTTGATTGCACTGCATTAGCTTCTGTCCTTGTCCAGACTGAGAGAGTTATAATTTTTAAGGTTTTCTCTGATGCATCTCCTTCTCCTCTTTTTCCTCCTGCTCCTAACTATCATCCATCAAAATCAACCTTTACACTTGAAAGAGACAAGCACTAACACATACCAATACTCTACAGGTCAGATACATTACCAGAAGTAATTCCAGATTCCCAGTTTCTCTATTTCAACACAGGAGGTCATCCATTTGAGGCATCCTTTAAAGGTCTGTTTCCTACTACAACCTTTCAGTCACTGATGTCTATGCATACTTCGAAAAAATCTCTTGGTATGCTGTTTTTGCAGATTGCCCACTGAAAACTCTTTTTCAACATAATTTTGAGTATTGTTTGATTATGTAACGGAGAAGAAAGCTTGGAGAACCGTAATACCCACCTACAGATGAGTGGTATGTTTCCAAGTACTGCAAAAAGATATTCCCACATAGACTTTAGTGAGTAGGAGCTTGATGGTAAAGAAATTTAGTATCTTTAAAGATGTTCTAAATTACTGTCTTCATATTAATACATATATGTAATTGAATATAAGCAGTTCACCTTCATTTAAATGCCAGTTTCCATAAGTTAGTTCTGACTTTCAGCATCAAACCAGACACAAGATTGCAGGGTGGGAAATGCTAACTTTTATGCTGCCACATTTAATAATTCTGTTAAAATGAAAACTACATTAAAAGGTGCCTTTTCCGCCTGAAATCTCACATACATTGTCACAACACCAGCAAACAGTTGTTTACCTTAATTTTCTTCTTCCAGATCAAATTTCTTATGACTGTGCAGTTCTTTCCCACAAATAGAAGACCCATCTCTATTCACATAACATGCTGGAAAATGTATGATCTGCAGTCCTGGAGAAGGGAAGCAGGAAAATGTGAGTGATTGTAGCACTTAGCACAGAGTAGGTATTACAAGGCAAATACGATCTCCCATAAATGGAAAAGAGACACACTGATAACAATGTAAAATGGGAAGTCAATGTTCTTGCTTTTGGAACAATTCCACTTACTAACCTAAAGCAAGTGGGAGATAGCAAATTAAACAAAACCTAGTGAGCTAAACGTAAAAAAAGAGAAGCAAACTAGATATGTGTGAGGAAGAAAACTAGAAAGCAGAGTTAAAGCACTAAATTCATGTTTTTATAAAGTCTGTTGTAAACCAAAGACCTCATTCCTGAGTAAGGTTGGGCAGCTCAAAATTCACCATATAATGTTGAGTAGTGAGGGATGTTTTTATCATAACAGTACATTATAGACAACATTGTATTTAGCTACATTTGCCATCTCAATCTTCAATCAATGTCTCAAAGTCTTCTTGTAAAGGTAATCAGAGGTGGTCTTTGAGTGCTAGGCAGTGTTTATTTCAAGGAGACTGCATTGCTAGTCTCCTTGAAATAAGAACACTTTGCTACGTGGTAGATTATGAATTCCAAAAATTAGTGATTAAAAGGCAGGAAATCTTGGGGATTTCCAGAACAGTAGCCTTTCCTGATGAATAGACTAATTTTTTAGTCTACTAAACAGTAAACTTTGCTGATTAATCAATTCATACTGAAGTAGTCCCATACACACTTACATTTCACTGTCACTGGTTCTGTTTGGCTTCACTCCAATGTCAGGGTCTTGATATCCTGCCTAAAATGCTGTCATTTATCTACACACACATGCCTTCATATTCCTTCCCCTCTTTCTTCTTTCATTTAAGACTGCAAAATTTTCCATAAGCACTTTTATTCCCTTAATTTCAGTTCACGTTCAAGAATTTTATTTTGTCTATATCATTTTTTTCATATACACTTTATCTTCCCATCCTCTTCCATAATACTGTCGCATTTGTCAGTTTACTTATTTGCATATTTACTTATTTGCATTTGAAGTACTTCAAAACATAGTTTCATTTAATTACAGCTATGTTTTGCTTTTTACATTTGTTGTACAACTCTTAAAGAACAAGACATGTAAGCCTTTATCAAAAACCCGTCCCTTACATTGCTTTTGCTATGTTTTTATTATGTTAACACAGTGTTCTGGAATGGAACAGGCCCTCCCAGATTTGTCTCTCACCTGATGTGATGGGAGTTGTGTCCCCTTACTCCAAAAATGGATTAGAATTACTCAGACCAATATTCAAGCCAGGCTTGCAGAATTAGGGTGCCAACTGAAAAATTCTGGGGCTTAATAATCAAATTCTCTGAGAGTCTGTAGTTCCACTTGAAATGCAATTAAATTCAAAAGATAGGAATCATCTGAGCAAATGCAAATGTCTAAAATGTAGATATCTGAACTAGTTGTCTAGACTCTATGGTCACAACAGGGAGATAAGCATTTTTGTGGTATGATTCATCTGACCTTTTAGAAATGTATGAGATCAACTGAACCCTGCAGGCACTTGTTTTTCTGCTAGGAGTATAAAAGACTAAAAGACTTTCCAGACAAGGCTACCTCTGATGTCCGTTAAGCAACTATAAGGGGAATCCACAATGAATAGCCCAGAAGATGTCTGCAATAAAAAGGCCTTAAGTTAGCAGCATGAATATCACATAAAACATTTCAGCCTGAATGTCACAGAAATACAAAGACAGGCAGCTTTTCTGAACACTTGTTTAGAAGACCAAAGTTTTTCTCATAGTCTAAATTGGAGGTGCTAATCCTTCAAAGAATATGGATCTTTCTTTATTAGCAGAGAGAAGTTTTTTGTTAATTAGGTTCCAGAAAATCTGAAAGAAAAAACTGTCATAATATATAGTATTTTGCATTTTAAAATTAATGCCAACAATACTCTCTAAAACTTAAAGGGTACCTTTTGTGCATACTCTTACACCATCTAGACCACCTCATTAAATTATTTTCTTCCTTTTAGTTAATGGCATTGCATCAGTCTTTGTCAATGTTAATATAATATAAATATAACAACAATACAAATTTCAGAAACACTTCATCTGATTTTTTTTAAGAAAGGGGTAGAAAGCCAGAATATCACTACTGTCTTTATGATTCTAGAAGTCATCAAGAACATATAACAATATTGAGTCTTATCTTGTAACTGTCAAAAAGTTTCCACTAAGCCCCAAATTCTAGAAAATTCTACAGCTCTAAAAGTTATCAAAACCACTTGGTCATATTCTAGGCTGTGATCCAAGGGAGAGGGACCAAACTAAAGTGACCTTTGGTGCTTTTCTCATCCTGGTGAGTACAGTGGGACAACTGATGGTGACTTTTAGATAACTTGGTATTTCTACACAACTTAAGCAGTGCAACCTCAGGCTCCTGCCGTGTATATGTGGCATTCCTTATACAATTCCTTCCTTCCACAATGATTCCTGGGACATGTCTAGAGAGCTGTCCTATGAATGTTGTGCTGAATGTCACAACACCTCTTGTGGAACATCCCAAGAGGTTTGGATACTTTTCAGCGCTTGTGGAGGGAACAAAAAAAAAAAAAAAAAAAAAAAAAAAAAAAAAAAAAAAAAAAACCCTTTAAAAGATAAAAAAAA
>VXAY01003403.1:207616-259572 GCA_013399855.1 Oxyruncus cristatus
TTTTTTTACTTATAAGTCAGTGGTTGTATTTCCATAATTTTGAGTATGCTCTGGATCAGGCAGTTTTCTACCTATCAATATATAATGAGACTAGTCAATCAGTTTACCCCACAGAATGGGTATTGATGCAGTTTCTACAGCAGAATCTCTGTTTCTGGGGAAAATGTTGCTGAATATATGTTTACATACTGAAACTGAAAAATTAAGTTCAGCTTCTACTGTTTTATAGACTAACTTGGTGCAGAATGTCATCAGATGAGGAGAAAAGCACAAGTCCAATTTTGCCAAAAGACTCTGTTCCAGACAGTTCTCTTTCTTCAGATCTTCAGGTAGGAAAGAGGTAATATTGTTTGATTCACTGTCATGGCATTTTATTTGACAAAGGATAATTATGAGGAAATCTAACTAAACATGCATCTTTATGTTTTACATATGCAGGAGAACAATTGAAATGTTAGTGAAAATAAATTAGGCCCCCAAAAAATCTGATGCTAAAATATCTTCAGTTGGTTTCCCTTTTGTGCATTTCACAAGAAATTAAATTTATGTGAAAAATCTTTTCTAAACTTAAGAGGTTGGTAGCTGCAAGTAAAATAGTACAGTTTTCTTATGTTTTGTTTTTCTTTCTGGTGATATTTTATATTTATGTTAAGTCTTATGAAGAAACCAGAATTTGACACAGTAGGATAGAAAGCCGTTATTTTTGAGGAATGAAGCAAGAGTTTATTTTAGGCTTTTTTTTAAGAGGATGCAAAGATACTGGATAAAGTCTTTGTCCTATTCTTTTGAAAGCAGCAGATTTTCATCCTCTAATAATTGGTTATTACTATTTAAGTAGCAGATGAAGTTTTCTTACCTTTGGTAGAATTCAGTCCAAAACAGGATAGTTTTGACAAACAGGGTTTGCTATTTGCCCTGTAGAAATGCACCTCTGCATTTGTCACTTGGTGGAATGGGCATGTACAGCAGAAACACTGTTAAATTAAGGTGTTTCTTCTTTATTTTTTTTCCATGTGATTTGACTTGTACCTTTTAAACTGCCTGTTTAGAGACAATTCATTTCTGCAATTAATATGCTTCTCTATTTGTGGTTATGTCTCATGGATAAGTTTCCTTAATCTTTGTTTAGCAGTAGTAATACATCTGGTTTTCCAATGCTTTTTGTGATAAGAAAACAGGATAAAAGCATAGTGCTACAAATTTTAAAGGGCCAGAATTTTCTGTTATGATCTGTTTGGTTATCAAGGAGATTCTAAGGCCACCTTGTAGAGAATGATAAACTAATATTAATGAATGACTGTTTTGCTAATGAGAGCATGTCTAACATAGAATGGAATGGTTCCAGTCAGAAGTGACCTACAGCAATCCTTAGCCCAACTGCCTAAGCATTTTGTGGCTGACCAGGAGTTAAAGCATGTTACTAAGGGCATTGTCTAAATGCCTCTTAAACAGTGACAGGCTTGGGGCATTGACCACCCCTCTAGGAAGCCTGTTCCAGTGTTTGACTACCCTCTCAGAGTAAAGAAATGCTTCCTAATGTCCAGTCTGATCATCCCCTGTGTAGCTTTGAGCCATTCCCACACCTCCTATCACTGGATCCCAGGCAGAAGAGATGGGCACCTCCCTCCCCACTTGGCCTGCTCAGGAAGCTGTAGAGAGCAATGAGGTTGCCCCTCAGCCTTCTTTTCTCCAAGCCCATAGTTCTTAGCTGCCTCTTGGAGTTTGTTACTGTTGAAAAAGAACACTGGCATCACAGCTGATGAATAGGAATGTTGACAGGGCACTATTCTACTCCCTTTAGATAATTTTGAAAGGTCTATTTTGTTTGGTTTGGTTTGAGTCTTAATGTGTTGCTTTTAAATAGAGACAAGATTATTACCTTTTTGTTATAAAAAGAATCCATTGGCTTTCAAGAATTTCCATTTACTTCTGTAATAGGGTTCCACTGACCTTCAGGCCCTAGAACTGTAAACCTCTAGTTTTACACAACAACAGATTTTATTTTTTGTAGTTGACAAAACAGCTTGAAAGTTTTGTTTAAAGCAGAGCCAAGCTAGTAAGTAAACAAAAAAGATATATTGTTAATTTTATTACGGTTCTGTTGGAAATTTGTTGGTCAATATTGCATTCCAGTTGCACCATCCTTATTATGGAGTATTTAAGATTGAGGTGATGCACTTAATGACTCAGTGTTTCCATACATATTCTCACTGCAGTCTCCAGGATTATTTTTTTTATGTCTAAGTTTCTGGTTACAGTTGGGATACTTGGTTTTCTTTGATATTTGCCTTTTAACTTCATTCCAACAGTGTTGTAATACTGTAATTTATAAACATTTATTTCCAGATTTGCAACTGGATGCTCTCTATTGACACTTTCTGTTGGCATGTAAGAGTGCATATTACCAAAGAGTGTATTTCTTTGGGTTTTAATAAGAGTGTTAAAACTTGAAAGAAAATTCCTGCCATAACTTGATATGTATATTTTGAGTGCTAGTAATGCCTGTAGTAGGACAGATTGTGTGCTAATGATTAAATTGGGCAACTCAAAAGGAGCCAACAGCTTGCACCTGACATCTTAACTGCTACGTCCCTTGAATTGGATAAGGTAATCATGGAAGCAGCTTGATCAGCTCTGAGAAGTAACTTGTTTGGGGCAATGTGGTCACATGACCTCTTTGGAGAAGACAGAGGAGTGATCTAGTGTCTTCTGCACAATCATTTATTTTAGATTAGCTAAGGTAAAGGCGAGTACTGGCTTTTGTATTCTGCATAAATTTTGCTGCAGGGAGTTCTTTACAGATCCAGGTAGTTCTTGGTTGAATAACTAATCTGAAGATATCTGTTTTTCTTCTTTTAACATCTGATAAAATCCAAGCTGTATTCATTCAGAAATATATGGCTACAGAGAAATTGCAGCAAAGTGTACCGTTTACAAAGAATGTGACACTCCTGCTTATCAAAAAAATACATTATATATTTGTTTGTAATTTTACAGCTTCATAGACATTTATTAATTTTAACACCATAGTTTAGAAGATAGGAAATGGACATTAAAATCCAGACTAGAATTCAGCTAAAATGTAGAAAACCAAGCTTCTTAAATTCTCTAATTAGTTTAAACCCACAAAAATGTAAGAGTTACACAAAGTTTTAAAGTATTATCCTTTTCAATTGTTAGATTCAAAAACATTGTGCATAATTGTTACCTTTCACTGATTGTTTTCACACTGATTTTCCCCAGCTTTGAAGAAGAAATTGATTTTTTCAATTCACACTCGATTTCTGATGTTTGACCTCATTGGGATACTAAACAGAATTAGTATGATAGTAGTAAGTGAAGAAAAAATAACTAATAGTGGTCTGGTTTAGTATTTTCCAAATGGCATTGTTTTCCAAATCTTTAATTAGTGGCTTTGATTGGTTTCAGCATGTAACTGCTACTGGAACTTGTTTAATGAATTACTGGATTAAGCTATAATAAATTTTACAGTTTCACAATGAGCACTAACTATTTTCATTCTGAAAATCTGTTCAATGTGAAGATTTTAAAGAAAATGTTAATTGGCTTACTTTGGTGCACAGTATAATGGCACATGCCAGTTATATTAGTTTATAACTTCTTAATAGGAAGGTTTCTTTAATAATGATATATACACATTCCCTATACAATTTTAAAAATACATAATATAAGGTGAGGATAATTATATCTACTCTATACTCTGAACAAAATAGTGGCTAATCAAATTTCTTTCAATGATTGGCTTTACAAGAAATCATAATGGTACAGAATATGAAGTGTGACTGTGTTCAGTAGCATCTTTGTCATGGTTATAAAAATGTTTTTCTTTGCAGCAGTAGTAGTGATTAGAAATAATATGGGGTGATTAGTAGCTTACATGATTTGGAACTGGATTTTTTTTCTACTTCTCTTTTGTATTTAAAATGCCTATTATAGTATCCAGTTCTGGTGTCTGGCAGAATGAATGTGAACATGAAACAAGAGTAAGTTAAATTGATAGAATCACTGTAGGAAAGCAGCTCACTTTTGCAACTTTAAGGGAGATCTTCTTAGTTTTTCACCTCTCAAAACTTACAGAAAATAATTTCCACTCCTTTCATATACTTTGGCTTTAGAAATGTAATTGTAGTTTTATAATTATTTGTCATCACTTTGCAACAGGATGAATATGAAGAGCCACTTCATGGTACTGTAGTGACTCCAAAGTTTGCACAGGATTTGTCAAAGTGGACAGACTCTGCCTCAGAACTAAGACCAGCTGACAGATCTGCAAGGGCAACACATGATGCCAGTCATAGTAAGTACTAAGACTCCAGGTAGTATGCCCAAACCTATGTGTGAAGCTTATGAGAACAATGATACAACTTTTTTGACTTATGCTTTTTAATAGCTTCAGTTTGAAAAATATATATAGCATATATATTGTGCATTTGCACTTTTGCAAGTTTGCTTTTCTGCTTAGCTTCTCACGTTTGCAATGTTTTTTTCTGCTTCTCCTGTCCTGGTATTGAGACCAACAGAGTTTCCAAAGCCATGTGATACCTTCTGAAATTAAATTCTGATTTTGCAATATTCTTTGATCTGGTATTTTTATTTTCTCTTCAGATTTTAAAAACTGAAGTGAATGTTACCATTATGATAGTAGAAGTCTAACTACTGGTAATCTCTATTTCAGGAAATTTAACTATACAGGGTATACATAGTATCCTCCCTAAAAGCTTCCAGCCAAATAAGAGAAGTAATTGGAATGAACGTGCTGTGCTATACAATTCAATGTCCAAATGCTTTTAAACTTCAAAACATAAATCTTAATTTCCTGTTCTTGTTACTAGTTTAGTTGATGAAATTTGAAAATTACTAAGACTGGAGCAGCAAATTGTTTGTTGCAGAGATGTGTAATGATGACTCATACAGAAACAGGGGAAAAATTCCTTCTCTTCAGGCTTCCAGTCCTTAGTATGGACCCATTAAACTTCTGAGAACATTTCAGAAAATTGCTTCACTCAGCTGGGGCCACTAATAGCATGTCATGTGTGAGAACAGTCTGTCAGAGCTTATTTACTTAATAAAAGCAGAACAAGTCAGATGTTAGAGCAACACAGAAGAAAATCCAAAGGTAGTAGTTGGATAACAGACATCTGGATACACAGCTAATTTCATTACCTCCACTATAACACGAATACAGTCTAGAGATTTGTTGCAGTAAATGCATGTGGAGATTATTTAATAAAGGAGACTTCTATACTTTCCACATCCAAATGGTTCCATGTCCTTGATACCTTAGCATACTGTAACTGAATGACATCAGGCAATGCTGCGGAAGGAATAGAGGTGACAGAAGGAATGCATTAGAAATAAGAATTAAATTTATACGTGTACAACTAGAAAATTATGGCAATGCTGGAAAGCCAAGATGAGTTATGTAAAATGATGATATAAACATCTAACAGGTATGGTAAATGAGAAAAATGAAAGCTGAGTTAGGATAATCTGTACAAAGGGAGGATTAAGGGGAGGGGAGTGATGAACTTGTAATATTATGATCTCAGACTATGGTAGTTGTCAGTCTATTGTAATATCCAGGTTTTATTGGTTACATCTTGTTCTGGGTTGTTTTTTTTTTTTTTTCCCCCTTTGGCAGTGTCTTGAAAGCTGTGCTGTGTAAAGTGGGTATGTTTGCAGTCTAACCAAATAGTAAAAGTTTAAAAATCAAACCGAACCTTCATGCATTTTAAATGACAACAAAAGGAAGAACATAGTGACATGCAGGAATGGGAACAAGTGGTGAAGGACAGAACTGGGAATATTTAACAACGGTAACATTGTCAGATAATTTATATTGTCAAATGCCAGCCAGATTTTCCATCACAGAAAGCATTTCAAGTAGTCTGGATCATCTGACTGGCACGTCACATATTTTGGAGATTTTTACAAGCAATGAGTATTCCAATTCTGCTGTTAACTAAGCAATAGTTCTCTCATTTACAGGAGACAGTTGTAACTGCCTCTGTGTCATGGTTCTTCCTTATTTCCTTCTTGTTTCGGAGCATGAGTGTAATAGTTGTGTGGCGAGGAGTTATGAGCCAGACAGCTCTTCTGACTTTCTTTGGACAGGAGACCTGACAGTGACAATAACTATGAAAGAGTATCAGCCATTTGGCTCTATCTTGAATAAATTAGAAAGATGCATTTCCAGTGTGCACTGAAGATACTGCTTTTTGACAAACAGATAAGCTTATCTCTTCAGGCTTGTATCAAAATAAAGTATTCATTCACTAAGAAACCAATTGTAAGGACAGTATTTGTTTTCAGAAGTGAAGACTAAAATGTTGGAGGTTTCCTCTCTAGGTTCATGAAGAAAAGGAGAGTGTTCTTTTGAAGTTGTCCTGTTTGTTATTAATAACAGGAAGCTGGTAATCCCTTTCCTTTCCAAGTTTTTTTATTCTGTTGTCTACTCAGATAACAAATTTTCTGTCAGGACTAACTAAATATAAAAAAATATTTTATTTCTTCAGTTTACTTGAATATTAAGTTCTTTATTCTTAGCTCAAACACATGCCTATTAGCTTCTGGGCATGGATTAAACTTTATTGCAGTGGTAGTTAGCCACAGCACCTGAAAGTGAAGGCTTATTGTTTAAGGCATTATATAAATTCAGAGTAGGTATTTCCTTTCTCAAATTGTTTAAACTCTAATTAGATAAACAAATTTAATGCTTTAAGGAAAATGGATGCAGGTAAGTATCAAGATGGAAATATAGCCCCAGGCTGCTTTGTGAATGCTCCAGGGAACACCACTGACCTCAGGAGTTCACAGTCTCACTGAGGAAAGAGGCAACAGTTTTTAGATTTTCGACCTGAGATGTTAATAGTCAAGAAGCGTTTACTTAGAGATGTTGGTTCTAGCAGTGGTATATTTTTAGTTCTTGCTGTGAGCATCCTCTTTAAAATTAAATGACATTAAGATACTGGTTTTTTAGGTAGCAGTACGTTTTGCCTAATGTTAAAATAGAATTGTAGGTTTTTAAATATACTTGTGCCTTGGAAGTTCATATTTGAATTGGGCTGTGTCTCATGTGAGGAATGATGCCATATTTTTTTTCTTTGTTATCAATGCCCAACTTCTGACTTCCATCCAGAATGTGAACCAGTTAGTTTTTCCAGAGTGTCAGTCCTTATTCTTTTGTTTCATTTTCAGTCCTAACATCAGTGCAGCGGACTTTTGAGGCTAATATGGAACAACCTGTTCTTTCAGAAGCGACTTCTTCGCAAGGATCCACACATGGTCCAAGAGAAGTCAGTGAAACCATAATGACTGAATTAACTTTACAAGATGAAAAGCTCAATCAAATAGAAAATATACTTGATCTCTGGACTGGAAGTCTTAAGGTATTTATTTTGTATGGAATCACAGATATCACAGATATATGTGTGTTGTAGAATAAGTGAGTGCCCAGCAAGTTGCAGTGTGATTGCACTGGAGAATGGTGGTGTTCTTTTTTGTTGATAGTGCATATTGCATATAAAGACTAGAATATCTTATTTCAAAAACTTTGGAGTAACTGTCTCTATTAGGGATGTTCAGATATTATTGAATAGTTCATTGTGTCTGGTAATATTTATAGCTGTAAATATCCTGTGTAATGAAGGTATCACTGTAAATTTTCATTTCTTCTTAATTGTTAGGAGTTTTAAGATTAAAATGTTAGGGAGGAGGGAACAGTTTAACTGTATTACTGTCATCCTTTTAACTTTTCAGACAAACATTCTGACAGAATTGAGAAATTGGAAACTTAGTTTGATTCAACATCACAAGCTTCAAATGAAACAAGAAAGAGAGAAACATGCTGCACATGTGAAACAATTGTGCAATGAGATGGAAAACCTGAAGGAGTTACTACATACTTATGAAATTTCTATTGCCAGGAAAGATGAGGTAGTAATTCAATTTCACATTTTAACAGTTCCTCTCTGTGTAAAAATATCCACACTGAATTTTTTGGTCCATCTCTTTGAACAAAATTTTTTTCTTGTGGCAGGTAACATGAAGAAGTAAATAATATATTTAGACTGTATAGTAGAAAACCAATCATTGTTGCTAACAGGGTTGTCCACACTAGCAATGTAAACTCAACACTTTGTGTGTACATACTTTGCATTGTTTGCTTCTTAAATCTAGGATCTACTCTTGTTCCTTATTTATTTCATGAAGATCACACAGGCTTGGATGAGTCTATTAGCTCTTACTCTTTAAAAGCCTCTAGTTTTTCAATTATTAGATTGGTTTCCTGAATTTCAAATGTGTAGCAGTCTCCAAAGTGTTAAAGAACCTCTGTTTTAGGATTCTTAGGAATTCTACATTTGTACATATTCTTAAGTTAGTACACTTGGGGTCTCTGATTTACACTTTCCTGCTGTCAACAATGTAAACAACTTCAAAATTAACTAGTTTTGTAGAAATCGATATGAGATCGTGGCAGTCTTGCAATCATATAACATAATTGAATTCTCTTATTGCTGCCATGAATTTTTAACCTAGTATTTGGGAACACTTAATGAAGTTTGGGGTTTTAATTCCCTGTTCACGTTTTTTTCAAAAACATATATTGTGGGATTTAAAATATGGATGAAGATCGTGTTCTGTGTCCATTTGGAAAACAGTCTAATCTTACAGACCAAGCAAATATAAATGTTGTAACATCACAAGAATGTGATTAGTGTAATACAGTTTAACTGGTGCATGTGTGTGTACTTATTTCAGTGTATAGCATTCAAACTTCTGATATCATTGTATGTCACTCATATTTAATGTGCCATAATTCCCAATGATACTTTGAAAGCTGTATCTCTTTCCTACTAACAAAGACATTTTTCTTCGGCCACTTTTATAGTTCTGTTTCTAAAAAAAAAAAAAAGTGTATGAATAGAAAATTACTTTTGCTACCACCTGAATGGAAGGTGGAAGTGCTTCCATGCTTCCATGTGTCACACCATGACTATCAAAACCGCTGTATTATGACCAAAGTCATAAGCCTCACAAATTATAAGTACTGTAGATTCCTGTTTTCACGTTATAAATCTCACAAATGCTTTCATTGGCAAAAACGTACTAATTAAGAAAAGATGGATTTAGGCTAAGCCTTCTAATGTGTCTCAGCTTGCATGCAGCATCAAAAGTTGATTTTTTTTTTTTTATGTTAGCATACAACACTTTTTCAACAAAATTAATTGAATATATTAATTTAATTTGCTTTCTATTTTCTCATTGATTTGTTGATAACTTATGCAAGTTTACTTCAAATTTTAGAGAATTTCATTGTTACTTATATAGCTGAGGCTGTTTCGGTATTCTGAAACTGAGAAGTTAGGTGTATTTAAGCAGAGAAAAGCAGTTTATACAGGATTAATGTACAGTATTATGAAGATCTCATTTTTAAAAATTATCTTTAAATTATTTCAAATGTCTCAAATTGACCTTTATTTGTTTTTACTTTGACATTTTGTACTCCTTAAAGGAACTAAGTTTTTGCTTGGTAATTTTTCATGAAACATTCTGAAGATGGATTGAAACAGTTTGTATGAATTTCTGTCCTGAAACAAAATAGTTCTTAGCAACCACTTAGCTTGTTTATTCTGGTCATACATTGAATAAGCTTTCTGCAAATAAGTTGGTTTGGTTTTTTTTTTACACTTTAGTTAAGTAATCATTGAAATAAATTTCTAATATAGATGTTTCTGATTTATCAAAATTGTCTTTGAAATAAAAGATGCTTCTGACACTATGCTACAGTAACATTTAATTATTAGAAAGTAGCTCAGAAACCTGCAGATGTAGGAGGAAATAACAATTCAATTGAACTTTTCCTGAAATTACACAGTGAAAGTGCTGCAGTCTGAGTGTTGAAGCCTTTGGAGTTTTACTACTGATTTTTGTTTCCTACCTTATTCTAATAAGGGGAAGATTCAGTTGAAAGCATCTGTTAAAAGCAAATGCTCTAAGTGAAAAATAACTGAAGCATAAAGTACATTCTGTTTGACCTTACAGAGATCATAGCTGTGTTGAAATAGTTTTAACAAATATTTTTGCAGGTAATTTCTAGCTTGACCCAAGCAGTAGAAAAGGAAAAGGAGAGAGTAGAGTTGATGAGAAAGTTTACGCTGTGGCGGATTCAGCATGTTAAAGCCAGTCAAGAGGTATGTGCACAAAATAAAAATGCAATGAAAAGGAAATCTCTGAACACAAAAGCGTCAGAGCTGCTGCAGTTCCTGTTGCAGTTTGAAAAAGTGATGGTGTTTCTATTTTGATGTATTTAACACTGTCAAATAACAGTTTGAAAACATCAGTTCTAAAAAGAATGCTGCTGTCAGAAGACTCTCTGGAATGGGAAAACAATCAAGCCATTGTCTGCTGACTACTTTAAAACAGAGTAGAATAATAGAATTGTTTTAAAGGAATTTTTAAACAATCCAGAAGTCTAAATTCATTTAAAAGATTCGTGTTTCATGCTAGTCATCTGCAATCTTTGAGACTGCAGGTTTTATATGATTTCTGCAGTGAATCCAGATGTGCCACATACCCACTAAATAACTTCACACGTGCGTGTTTGCACCATATATGTGAGGTTATTGCTTGCGTGTCATTAAACCAGAGTAAAAACACTGTTTTGTGTACCTTAGGAGTTAACAAATACAGTTTCTCACAGTGGGGACGGTAATGATCCATGACATGTGCAGGAAGAAACATGGAGCTTGCTGACGCTGTTTGAATACCACTTTGCTGCAGGAGCTGTTACTCAGCTGAGGAGTTGCTACTGTGGTCTATGTATTAAATTCTAAAACAATCATCCACACTTAAATACTTAAATTTTTAGCAAGCCTCAACTTCCACACCATGTGGTTATATTTGTTTCCTAAGGAATATGCAAATAGAATAGCAGACAAACAATTCCGGACAACTTTGATGAAGAAAGTGTGGACAGCGTGGCGCTCTCTTAGTGAAGAAAAATGGAAAGATAAAGTTGCAAGAGCCTGTCAACTGAGGGCAGAAGATGTCTGTGTTCAACTCACCAATGATTATGAAGCCAAAATTGCAGAGGTAAATTCAAATTTTTTTTTTTTCATTCTTTTGCTCCTTTGCTCCCAATACCCAGCCCTTCAAAGTATCTCTTTCTCAGCAAACCTGACAAATGTGAGGATTTTCCAGCAGAACAGAGCTCCCAGCTATACAAGAAGATCTGAGTGGATATAAGATCTGTTACGTTTTTAGATGTGACCTTTTTCCCTGCATCTGCTATAAAATGTTGCTCATCTGCATGCACAGATGAAATAAATTGGACTTTTCTGAAAAGAGAAGAATCTCTGTTTGCCCACCAATAGGAATGCCATTTGTTTTCTGATAGCATCCTGTTAATATTGGTTATGCATTATGAGGTTTTAATGAAGAAGAGCATTATTATTCTTAATGGTCTTGATGAGTACAGTATTTTTTCTATAATAGCTATTCTGTTAAAGGCTGAAATTGGCCTTCAATGTGCCAATTAAGTTTGTTAAAGAATTTTCAGAGCTTAAGGTGAAGTTGTCAACCTGTGCCTGGTAAATAAACAGTTTTAAAATCTAAGTTTGAAGAGCTTTGTATTTCAACAAGCAATTAAACCTAGAACTTTAGGAACAGGCTTACCAGCGCAAAAACTCTAAGTAGTGAATTACAAAAGTAACTTTGTCTGTTCTTTTCTCAGCATTTTTAGTTTTTTACAGTATCTAAGGAAGAGAGATTGGTGATGACAGTTCACCCTATGCTTAAATAATTGTCTGAGAACACTTACTCTTCTCTTGAGTGAACCCATGTTCCTGCACAGCTCTAGGTTATGGCAGATGCCTAACTTCTAGGAGACAAAAACATGCAAGATACATTTCTGCTTAGTTGGTTAGGTAGGGTCTGACAGTCCTCTTGTCCCTGATATGATCTAGCCCTAATATTGTGCTGTACTACTAAGAAATTACAAGTAGCTGTTCATCTCTGGTGAACCAGAGATTTTCAAGTTCAAATACGTGTACTTGTAAATATAATAAGTGACTTTTAAGGCAAATTGGTTATTATGTTTGTAGTTTGCATTCAGAAGACCAAGATAAGTGTTTCCTTACTCTGTTTCATAGCTAACTGCAAATTTGGAACGGACAAAAGCTGAGATTCTGCGACTGCACAGTGAAAGGGATCAGTATGAAGACACCATGAAGAAAGCTTTTATGCGTGGTGTATGTGCTTTGAATCTGGAAGCCATGACCATGTTTCAGGGCAAGGACAGTAGGCCAGATCCTGGTTAGTATGAACAGCAGCTCTAATCTGGTAGTGCATGGGCATTTTCATTGGGTTTGTTTGGGTTTTTTCATTTGTTTTAACAGAGTTCCTTTTGGCTTTTTTTTTTTTCTTTAATTTGGTAACTTGTAGCAACACAGAGTTTATTAAATTTCTATTGCTTTATAAAGTCTTTTTGAGTACATCTACAAATTCTTATGCTGAACTTTGTACTGCTATAGCTGAAAGGAAGAACATGTTGTCTTCATCCCACGTTGCTGGGAGAGTGATAATCTGCAGCTGAAGGCAGAAGAAGAAGCCAAGGGTGGGGAACTTCTTAAAATACCAGGTTACAGGAGATTGAAGGGGAAATCCTGAAAATACCTCTATGCTCTGGAATCTCAGTGTGCAAGGAATCAGCTTTTCCCAGACAGCTATCCCTTCTGTCTTAATCTTGCTTTTGAATGTAAAAAGGGCAAGCAAATCTCTCAGATTCTGCCTTTAGTTGTAATTCCGTGCCAGAACAGGAAACACCAGTCTAATTATGTCAGCAGCATACCCGTAAAACCCGTGCAGATACACAGGAAAGAGCTGTGCACACTTACTGCTGTAATGAAATCACCCCCTCAGAGTGAGACAATCTGTAGCAGTGGGAACATAATTGTGCTGGTGCAGCAATCTATGTTAAAGAGAAAATAGCTGTGCCAGCAGGAGTGTCACAGCTGTATGTGTGGCTCAACAACAAGCTGTACTGACAGCAGTGGTTAACGTCCTTAGACAAGTAGCTTCAGTTGCTAAATTTAACAGTCTTATACAGAAGTTTCTGAACTACATTAGAGAAATTCTTAACCAATAATGTAGATATGAAGAGGAAATAAAAACCTGAAGAAGGTATAGGAGGATACTTACCTGAGGGGCTGTCTAAGCCTGTTAAACATAAGCTGTATTTGTGCAGCTGCTTAGAAATCCATTTGACACTGGCTAATATAGTAGCTGTGTGCTATAAAAACATAGGATCAATATTTGGAGAGGGTCAAGAACAAAGGATTTTTTGAATATACTGAGTCTGGGAATAAAATTACAGGGCATTTCCCAAGGGCACTTATTTTTCACTGTGTTATTAGTTAAGAACTACTCTATATTGAAGCTGTAGCTTTTATTTGTTTGTTTACTGTTTTCAAAAAACACTGAACAAACAACATCCCTAGTAATGATGGGTGGTGTGAAACAAAAGCATTGTGTCTGTAGATCTGTAAAGAAGAGGGTAAGTAGGGAAGAAATGTAGAAAAAAGAATTCTTTGCTCCATAAAGCTCAGGGGTTGATCACGGCTGCTTTAGATGTTCCTTGATTTTCACTATGAAGCTAGATTTGACACTCTGCAGCAGCACAATATGTAAAGATTTTGCTGTGCTGGATGTTATGGTACCTGTAACTAATTTTTTGTGTGTCCAGCATTATGCTTTTTAATCAGACTTCATAACATCTTACAGACTCTGTTGTCATTGGTCCCAAGCAGTCCACCACCTCTCACACCACCTTCTGCCCTGCCACAGGCACTATCTCTTTCTTGCTACAGCCAGATGGTAGGTTTAATGAAGTTAGTTATGTAACTATTTACAAGGTTGTACACCTATTGATTTGCATTCTTCATCGGTTAGAACAGTAATCAGGGCATCAGGGACTTCGAACATCAGAGTAAATGATTATTGTGATTTGTTCTAGTCTTGTAATCTGTGGACATCAAAACTTCCATGTGCTAGAATCAGTCATAAATTCATATGAACACTGCAGTGCCACCTGCTGTCATTGGAAATAAAAGCAGAATTTCATCCCTTTACAAATTTATTATTATGTTATTATAATGTACGTTTAACATATATATAATATACAGATAACACAGATATCCTATACATTATAATGTAGGTTATTAATAGTGTGCAAGTATTACACCCTTAAGGGGTCCATAACACTTCGTGTCAGTGTTGATGGTGTAAAAGTAACATTGCTGGTTTACTGACCCTTTTTTTTGTTATTAATAGTACATTAAGATTATTTTTAACCTCTTTATGTATTTAAAGGAACATCGAAGTCACAGGAACTCGTGACTTTTTGCTTATAAAAACGGTAACATTTTTTTAAATAACATAGATCAGATCTGATTGTTCTGTAACTGTGCATTGGTCATGTCTATGCTTAAGCTTAATGTGTGTGTGCAAACATAGATGTACAAAATGCATATTCTGACATTCTTTCACTCTTGAAATCTATGAACATTGCACTGACTTGAAGCACCTTCCTTTTATTTTTCCTACCTACTTTAAAGAATAGTAGAAAACCAAACACTGCTACTACCACATGGTGTCACTCTAGTCCCTGGAATAAGCAAAGCTCCATTGTCCTGGAACTCCTGCTAACATCAGTTGCTTCAGAAATAGGAGAGTAAATAAGAATACCTCGCTCTCCTTTCTTTAAGGAATTTTGTACTCTAAAAGGAAAACGCTGAAGTGGCTTGGAAAAGGTACTGGGCTTGTGTCTGCAGATCTGACATCCCCAGGATATCTGCACTGCAAGACAAAAGAATCCTGGATGGATTTTGCACGAGCTCAGGCTTACCCAGCCTAACATGCAGAGAGGACATGAGAGCTGTAGGGTGGGTGCCTGTAGATCATCCCAGCCCTACAGCCAGGATGCCCAGCCATTGTATGTGGAGATAAGACACTGTAAGAGTGAGCTATGGCTTCTTGAAATGGCGCTGGGTTAACAGAAAAGTTAAAGTAACATTTTATTTTACTGGCAGTAAGGCCCTTTAGAGGTCTTGCATCCTTATGAAAGTCCAGTATGACCTTTCTGTGTTTTGCTGTTCTCCACCTAAACTGGATTTTGCCCTTCGCATAAGAGCAGTTCTTGCACACTGGATTTAGTATTGTCTAGCAGTATGAAGAAGCTCAGTTCTTTGCACTAGAAGTATGTGAGAAATGCCCCAGAGATGTCGAAACATAACACAGAAATAAGCCCCTTGGAAAAACATTTCCGAGCACCTCAAAGGACAGGTAAAATACAGGAATGTTTGTTTTATATGTATACACCTATAAAGAACAGGCTGATCCTTTTCATTAGATTATACAGAAGTCTCAAAGAAATACTAAAATTTTTACGGTAACTTATCTTCCCCTCCTTCCCCTGTAAGATTTGCTATATTATGTGCTGATCCCATTACTTTGTGTTTCTAATAATAGATATAGGAAGTAGGAGAAATGATAATGGTACCACTGTTGCAGGAAGGCTACCTCCTTCACAATATAATCCACCCTCGCCACCACCGCCCCCAGCAACTACTCTTCAGCTGGAAGGCATGGTAAGTGTGTTCCTGGAACAGAATTGTGTTTGTTAGAAATGAAACTGAACTTCCTTGGTTGGAGCTTTTTGAAGAGAGTCAAAGTGTAAAAGGAAACCTGTGGGTGTGTTCAGATTGAATTGTAAAAATTAAGTGACTGGAGCACAGCTGCTGTGACTTGCTGTACTTTGGTTTTTATAGCTTTGTTTTTTATTTTAGTGAAAATGCATTACACTAATGAAGACAAGGTCACTACAATAAGCAGAATTTGCTCTCCAAGGTTCTTTATGTAAAAAAACCTGTTGAGTTTTTCTTAAAAACGCCTGAATTTAATATACTCTGAAAAGAAGAAAAGCTGACTTGACTTAAGGCTTCTTTTTTAGGGATGTAACACATATAGGCACAGGGGGAACTCAGCATATTGTCCGGTCATGTCAGCTTAGCCAGATCATTATGCAGTAGCTTGGTTGTTCTGAACCTGCTGTGGAGTCATCCTGAAAACATTGCCACTGTAAAACCATTTCATGCTGAAGTGTAGGTTAAAACAAAGATGTATGTGCCTCTCTCCTGATTTATTGTTCTAATAGTGACAGATGCTATTCACAACATTTCTACGATTTTTAGACAAGTGATTTTAAATTAGACAGTAAACAGTAACAATAAAATATCTGCAAAGACATTAAAATTGGAAGGGTAATTAGAATAGTAAAAAACCTGACGTTCTAAAGAGTAAAATTTTATTTTCTAGGAAGTTGTACTCATTCTTTGTAAACTCTGGTTTTATTCACAGTTTTCTAGCCACCTTAGTCATGCAAGCACGTCTCAGACCAGGCTAGATTCTGATTCTCCAGTAATCATCACTAGCACAGCAACAGGATCTGGTGTGACATCAACTCAAAAACTGGTAACAAGCTAAAATTAACTTTTTTCTATTTTAAGGCATTGTTATAACAAATATTAGTTTGGATATTGTTATTTCTGCTTTTTTCAGAGCAACACAAGTATGTAGTTGAGGACACTGCTGTAGAGTTTAAATACCTGTGTTAAGACACTAGCTTGCAAATGCTCATTAATGTTACATAAACCCATGTATGCTAAGAGCAGTTTTAAAATCATTTTGGAGGTGGGGAGGCAGAAGTGTAGCAAAATAAGGAACAGAAGAATGCATGTACACTTATGTATGGTGCAATAGGAACAACTGGTGTTTGACTTGATACCCTTTTGTTATGGAAAGAGTATGCTTTGCTTCATTATCCTGCCGTTTGAAATGTTTTGTCATTCCCTTTTCTGTACTTGTTGCTAAACTGCTTTCCTTTCTTTTCCCTGTGCGACACAGTTTCCTATCAGCTGTCAGAGAGAGATGCACGTTATATCCATGGAAGCTCTTTTGTATCTGCTCTGTCCTTGCTAGACAGGCTTTCCAGAGTGAAGTACCTTCACCTGTCACTTGAGTATGCAGTCAGTGAGCAAAGCAAAGCTATCTGTGCTGCTTAATTTTTGTCAAATTAGCCTTGCTCCCCTCAGGATAGAAGTCCTTTGCCTGAAATGCTATCTCATACTTAGCATGGAAAAAGATGGTTGCAACTAGGTGGAGCAAATTCAGTCCTGTGTGACATAACTGGACTACCTGCAACATCACGTAGTCTGTTTAGGCCCCTGGCTGATAAAACTAAGCAAAAATATTAGAGCACTGTAAATATTACTTTTAGAATTTTTTACCAACTAATATTTAATTTACTTATAGCCCATGGCAAAAGTAATAACATCTGCTCAACAGAAAGCAGGAAGAACAATCACTGCTCGTATCACAGGCAGAGCTGATATGGGCCAAAAATCCAGAACTTGTGGAAGTTTAGCAGTGATGGGAGTTGCTCCACCTATGAGTTCAGTCATTGTTGAGAAACATCATCCAGTCACTCAGGTAAATCAGAATTATGCTTGTTACAGTATTCTTACTACATTTGATAATAGTTTAAAGAAAAATTATACTGTCAAGAGGCATTAGACGAAACTCGGACTTAAGTCCTCTTTAAAATAGCAAACAGTACTTGCTGTCTTTGGGCTGGGTAGAAGGCTCTGCTGAGGAGATTGCCACTTTAATCTATTTATGTTGTTTTGGTAGTAATTATTTCACAGGTTTAGTAGTCTCGTATCTCTTTCTTAGCCAGCTCTTCCATGAGAAGTAATCAGTTGATCCAGCAAGGTTTGGTGTCCTCACCATGCCACCACAGTTTAAGGATGAGTCATGGTATAGAGCAGGAGGAGTGACTGAATCAGAGGTGGTAGAGGTACAGACTCACCTGACACACAGAGCGTAGCATATGGCAAGGGGGAAAAAGTAAAACCCTTGTCCAGAGGCAATCAAATTAATCATGTCTGCTGCTTGTTGTATTTTGAATCCTATTCCCTGTATTTATCGTGAAGAAAACACTGAAATAACTGCATTCGTAGGATATGGAAGCCATATACAAGAGCTCTATAAAAGTGGCCTAAATGGCCTAGGCAGTCACTACACGTATAGACCAGTCTGAGCAAATCATGGTTTTACCTGGAGGTATAGGGAACAATTGAAGATATTTTTTGTTATATTTTAACCTGTAAAGTAGGACCTGATTTTGATCTGTGTTATCTGAAAGTCCAGTTTCTTTTCAGTGATATGACCAGAGCAAGCAGAGCTACTTCATGTTCCTTAATCTGGCTGGAGTTACTGTAGTGTGTCAGATGTTCTGCTTTCCCCCATTTCCTGCAGTGACTCAGAGCCCTATGGCAGGCTGCACACAGCTTTCTAGAATTTGGGCTCCTAAGCAGAAATTCATAATTAAATTGTATGTCCTTAGAGGGCTAGAGGTTCAATGTGGTTATTATTTCATTAAGAACAATTTCTGGATTCAGCGTGTATGACTAGTGTGACAAGTAATGTACCTGAATACTGTATCAAAAACTGATTTCTGAAAATGTAATAAATGTGACAGCCCCACGTCAAGATATATTCTGTATAGTCTTTCTGCAAATAAATGCCTAAGTGGAAGACAGTCAGATTGAAGTATTTCTCTTGAGTTAATCTGAGAAGGGAGAGAGCTTACCTTGATTAAAAGCAGAATGACTACTGTTTATTACACTAAGGTGGCTAGTTTTTTATGCAGAAAATTAATTGTTGATAAAATTGCAAAACTTTTCCTTTCAGAGACCTTTCAGAGGCTTCCTCATAGCAAATAATAAGCTTCAAAAGGAAAGTTGATGTGATTAAATTAGCACTACAGAGGAAAATTCTGAACAATTTGGTAAAAAAAAAATGAATGAACCAACCTTGAAATAAGACTAAGATGATAAAAGCTCAAGATAGCTAGTAGAAGTTTAGCACTTTGCATTCTAAAAACTGTATTACAGATAAGAAAGGAAAAAAATTACTCATTCTGTTGAAGTATCCCTTTTTTTTCTATTTTGGTAAGTGTATTTCAGTTTGCTGGATTGCAAATCTTTGTTTAAACTGCAGCTCAGCTGGGGCTATTTTAATGGGAGTTTTTTTGTACAATTAAGTGTTTTGATGTATCTGATTACTTTTCAGCAAACCATATCGCAAGCCACTGCTGCTAAGTATCCTCGAACTGTGCTCCATTCTTCTGGCTCTACCACTGTGAGACCTGCAGGACAAGCTGGGCGAATGCTTCAGGGCCAGACCCATACCAGTGTTCAGTCAATAAAAGTTGTTGACTGAGTGAATATCTTTATCACCGGTGGGGGTTTTTAATCAAGGTACCTCCTCCCAGTCTTTTCAGATTTGATGTAGTAGGGCCTAAAGGACATATCATGTTTTTACCCTTTGCTAAAAAAAGGGTTTTTTTTTTTTTAAAGTAAAAGTGCTTTTGTAGTAAACATCTGGAGGGGAAAAAAACTTGAACTGTTATTCTACCTCCAAACTACTTGACATTTTATTAAGATAAACCTTTTCTATTTAAGGAATCCTTTGCACACTTTTAAATAAAGAATACAATGTGATTTTTGTCTGAATCTCTTTGTTTAGTTCAAATCATACTAACATCTGTGTTCAAGAGAAAATTAAATTTATTTTTGTTACAAATGCTTTTAGTTGCTTATGCAAGTTAAGTGTAGTTGACATGCACCTTAATGATATCCTCCGTCTTAGTGTACTTAAATGAAGAACAACAGGGTGGTATCCATCACACCCCAGGGTGCAGGTTGGGCCAGGTGAGGTACTGAGTCCATCAAATTCTTAAACATTCTCATTTTCCAAGCTAATGTCGTAGAACTTGATGCATTCCATAATCTGAGGATTTACCAGTCTGTTATTCATGTTCCTGTGATGGTTTGCAGCCATGTCAAAAAAGGTTGCACACAAGAGGGCAGTTTTGTGTAAGATTTCACACAAAGATACAGATTATCTTTTTAGTACAAACAGTAGGATTCAGTCCAAAATCATGCAAATTACATACAAACAGAAAAGGTGATTCAATTCTTCCATTACACGATAAAAATACTGCTATGTTTTTATAAAGAAGATAGACATTTTACATAATTTTCAGATATGCAATGTATTAAATGAGAAAACCTTTAAATATGTTCAGCAAGACACTACCAAATATTAATTCAAGATATGAACAAGAAATAGGTTAATAATTTCTAGATGTGTTAAGTATTAAATATCAAATGTTCTTTTTGGAGTATGTATACAGTGTGATAGAAAATTCTGTAGCCAGACACACTTGGGTTTAGACATGATATTTTTGTGTATTTTCTCTATATAATTTAAATGCTGAAGAAGAATGACTTGTCATAATCCTAGGAAGAGTTTATGAAAAGCTGAATCCCGAATGAGGCCAGGTGCCAGCCTATTTCTGGAAGTGTTGATTTATTTATACAAATAATTTTTACTTACTAAATTTGACTTTTTTTCAGGTAAAAAACATGTTATTTACATTTCATGTCGAACATAAAATATCTTAATTTGCAGTTTCTGTGTGGAATTTGTGTATCAATGTTAAGTGAGGTGTAGAAATTGTAAGGGGTGGCTCTTGCTTAGCAGTAGAGTCATAAATTACCAGTCAGCCATTCACTCTTAAATTCTTTAAATTGTTGTATAGCAAGCATTTTTGAGACAAAAGTAACCTACATTTCAGGAGTGCAAGTTCTTCTAGCTTGGAAAAAGTTTGTATAACTTCAAAATAAGTTTTTGTTTCCAGAAAAGATATTATTTGAAAGTCATTTTCCATCTGGCTTGTAATTCCACCATGCTTTATTGATGAACTCATGAAACTGCACATTTTCTGGAGTCCATGCCAGTGCTAATTGAAGCTCTGATCTTCTCTGTAAAGTGAGAGAAAACACTTGCTTGGCATGCTCTGCTTCTTACAAGGTCAAACTAATCTAACTGAACGGTGGCCAGTTACAATTTAACCATGTGTGCAAGACAAAGGAGGGAAGCAAAGTTTGCACATTTTTGTCTTCCTTTAGAAATCTCAAGTCTCACTTAAATGCTTTTTCTCAAGCAGCCTCCCCCCGCAACAAGGGCAGAGTCCCAGAGAGGAAGAGTGTCCTCCAGCCCTGCCACGGTCACACCATCCCAGCACCAGCGGGGACCTCAGCACCACACTGCAGTCTCCCGGAAGACAGTGTAATGTGCTCTGTGTCAACTTACCAGCTAAAGGCTGAAATCCTGCTGCCACCAGATCTTCGTATAGATGTTTGACAGGATTCTGATGAGCCAGCAGCGTGCCATGTAACCAGATGAGCAACATTCTGTTTCCGTGTTCCTTGTAACTTTTTTTCCCTATGCAATACACAAAGTACTTGTTCAATATGCTGGAAACAGTGTATTTTGTGCTTTTGCACTTCTAGAGTTGCAAATGGTTTTAAAACCTGCTCAATTATTTCCCTTCTCACCTAGAAATAAAATGAAGATTGAGGCTTACAAAAGTTATAAAAAAAACCATTTTTATCCTAACATTACTGTTAAGAGAGAAAAAAACCCTAATACATCTTAAAATTCATTTTTCCTTTCATTTTTGCCCAAGATGTGGAAATATACCCTACAGTAGCAGTGAACAAGTATAATATGTGCTGTAGAAGTCTTGTTTTACCAGCACTTGAGATGCCTGAAACCAGAAACTACTGTTTCATGGCAGCTGTGCAGACAGAGCATGAACAAGGTCTTTCTGCGTCATGAGGTTTCCCAGGTCCTCATTTGCAGCATGATCTGCAAGACCCTTCCATGCTGCTCACTGCTTCTGGTTTTGATCTCCAAAGGAAGGTTCTTTCAGGCCAAGAGGGAGAGCAGAAGTGGCCTGTACTCCTACAGCACTGCTTCCTAGAAACTAGGGATGAGGCTTGTATCCCCTCACGGTGTGATATGCACACAGTTTAAAAAGCAATACTGCATCGTGGGGTGTTTTAGCTGACATATTGTGTCTGGCCATTCAGATATTATTACCTGTCCACTGTTCTTCAATGGCTTTAATTTGTTCATCTGTGAACTTCCAGAATATGGCCATTTGTTTCCATTCACGGGGTTTTAACTGGTTGTATGCTAGATTCCAAAGGGAGGAACGGATTTGCTTGGTCTGTGTACTGTGATCTTGTTTGAAGGACAAGCTGAAGTCTGAGCCATCATCACTATGAGCTAGATGTGTCTGAAAAAGAAAGCAGGTCATAAATTTTGTAATAGAGCTGGGAACCTTTGCTTAGCAAGTAGTGAACAGTGTCCTGTACAGCCAGGTGTAGCTACCGACAGGTGATTTGCACAGTGCCTGTAAAGGAACCGTGTATGGCTCGTGGAAACAGAACAAAGTCCTCCCTTGTCTGCTTCTATGCCTTACTAAATTAATTGCAAAATAAGCCACTTTCTTTCCCTCGTATTTGATACACAAAAGCAAAGTAACAGCAAATACTGTGCCAGCACTGCTGTGCTCCTTGACTCTATTTTATGTGTCAGATTTTGAAAACTTTACTTTTGAGTAAAGTTCTTACTCTTTCCTCTTCTCAAAGAGCTGCTCTTCCTCTGAGAAGAGGGTAGGCACCCACCCTCGGTGAGGCACTTGCTCAAGCTGTTCTTGCCTCTGCCCTGTCAGCTTCATGTGGCTGAAGTGGGGACTTCAGATCCTTTGCTGGCAGCCTGAGCCATTGGCTTCAGCATGCAGGACTCCGTTCAGCAAAGTGTCTAACCAGCAATACACACACACGCATTTTGAACCTGAATCTGGTTTCATTGACAGATAGAAACCAAAACCAAATGGATTGTACCCTCCAGATTAAAAGTGATATTGTACTGTATGTCTAGCTCACCTGAAACAGGACTGATGGGGTTGCTTCTTGCTTGGGCACTTTTGCAAAAACCATGTCAATCAGTGATTTCAGCTCTAAGTGAGTGGTGCCCAGGGAACAGTCTCATTCCTAGGTAGGTAAGCTCAAACTACTTCTATATTTCATTTTGTTTATCTACTAGTCCTGTCTCAAATCAATCTCCAAACGGAAAAAATGTCTTCAGGATTTGATAGAGTTGATAGAGGATTACAAAGTAGATACTAAGCAAAAAAGGAAATGAAAGCATGCCACATTAAAAAGTGCTAAGCATAAAGTGCTTCATTGCAAATTAAATTCAGAAAAATACAACAGGATTATTTTCTATACCTTATGAGAGTCTTAAATGAAAAAATAGTCTCAGTTCAGTAACTAAGCATTATCATGCATGTTTGATTCCATTCATTTGATGCAACTAATAAAACACTGTTTGCAGCAGCACAGCAGCTCTTTGCTGCTAATTCTGTTTTGAGGCAATGACAAGGTGGGACAGTAACAGCAGCTCTCAAATCCAGTCAAATCCAGCCTGGACAATGGCAGGGAAGGGTTGGGTAGAAACAGTAAATAGAAAAAAAGGTCAAACAGAGAGATGACACTCACACATTAGTATCATGTGCCTTTCCTCGCAGCTACATGACATTTCTTTTTGTAACTAATGCTTTGTCATAGATGATAAGTCAGCTCAATGTAACAAAAAGACAATTCTTAAAATAATGCTTCCAAATGCTGTAGTTTCCTGTGTGGTAACACCACCTGAACAACATCATATTCCACAGCTGTAAGATCTAAGCTGCTCCCAAAGGCTGTGCTCTCAGCTTCAGGCAATGGGATACAAACACTTATGTTTGTATTTCCAAACATCTCTGGTGCTCTTGTAGAAACCCATCTGCTTAACTGTCTTTTTATTTCTCTTCAGGCAATTCAGTACACAATGCCAAGAGGTTAGGAACATTTATGGTCTTTCTGCTTTCAGACTTGTCATGTCTTCTGTGGCAACAGCTCCTAATTCCCCTTCAAGCCAAAAGCAACAATAACATAGCTGACAACTCCAGCTGAGCTGGTGCAAATCAAATATACACAATACAGGGTGTTGGGGAAGGCACTTTTCATGATAATTAATCAAGATCCATGATTTATGAGCCTTGTAACATGAAGTGTCATTAATTTGGCCACACAGGGCAGGAGTGGGGTGGTAAAAACAGCTAATTCTGTGCCTGCACTGGGATGGGATCAGTATGCTTATACACTTGGCTAACTTAGTGAAACAAACACTGCCTGGCAGGAAGCAGAAGTGAGAATGAAGTCACAAATTGGTATGACAGTTACTTTTAGCCCTTTAGGGAGGCCCAGCGCTATGCAGCCTACATTTAAGTAACAACTAGGGAAAGAAGGTAAGAAATTCAGACAATCTAAGCTATGTTCTTCACTTACTGTTGTATTCTTTTCCATTTCATTGATTTAATTTTATAATTAACACAAAAGGAACAGATAAGGGAGCTCCTGCCAAAGCAGCTGACCCCTTGGTAACAAAGGAGTGACAGACATCTGCACTCCACCATTTTTCAGCCACAGATTCTACTGTACCAAAGGATGCAGGGAACAGCACGGATCCAGCTTATCTCAGCTCTGATGCTGATGGCACAGACTGAATTTGATTTAGAATCTCCCTCCACCCCTTTGTCTCTCCATGTAGAGCACGATGCAGGAAAATGTTAAGATATGCCTACACTTTTAACAGCTAATCAGGAATTAAGCCTGCATCTTTCAGCCTGCCAAAAGGAACCAACTCAAGCAAAAGACACTTCAGAACTGGTTTTTCCTTTATGGCTATCTTCAGTGTAAAGAAGGATGCCTCTTACCTGTTTCATAGTGTAATACCTTTCTGCTTTAATGATCATATCTACAATGAGGGCATGATTGCTCCTTGATGCCACAGCTAGTGCAGTTTTTCCATGCTGAAAGTACAGATAGTGAATCAGAACATTATCTCATGTTAAGTACATCATAGAAGAAACATAAAAACAGTTCACAGAGACCCATACTTTTTTTTTATTTATTTATTTCAGGAGAAGGTATTTACTACAATTTTATGGCTTTTGAGTAGCTACAGTCAAAGTTCTATGCTCTGCATGAGCTCTATCCCCTCAGCCCAGAGGTGGTCAATTTCTTTCCCATACTGGACTTCCCCCTAAAGAATTTCTACTGAGATACAGCTGCTTTCAGAAACCTCCTGCACTCAGACTGCTGCCTACTTCACACCAGCCTGCACTCTCCAGTCACTGCTTCCAAGTTCACACAAGCCCAGGCACTTCGGGTTGAAAATTACCAGAATACAATCCATTCCCATGTAATGGTTAAACTGGCATTTCAGATGATAGGCTGGCAAAGTTAGAAATCAACTTTAAGGGCAAACCTGTGCCTTATTTTACATGGGAAGAGAAGCTGGCTCACAGAATGAAAAAGTAATTACTTTTCTCATGACAACTGAAATGAGCATAACCATAGGGTGATGCTTGATGGGTAGTACAGTCAGCCAAAGTTACTAAAAGCCATTGCTATAATTCCAGCTGCAGAGGTCTGCTCAGTCTACTTGAACCCACCTCTGCTATCAGCACTTGGGTGTAAAGGCATCTCAGTGCTTTAAAGGGTTATCTCTGCAATGGTCTGTTCTCAGCAGATTTGCAGTGAGTGTAACTGCCTTGGATATAAATATTCAGGGTGTTCTCCACATACCAAGTGCTAGGCATTCTAGAAAACTAGACCTAACAGAAGCCAACCCCTTAATTAGAAGATGCAGTAATGAAATTATAAGGTATTTCAACTATCCAGCTATTATAAAGTTCCCTAGTATATATTTTTTGAGTTCTAGCTCCTGGCTCTGTTGAAGATCATTCTTGTTTTTAGAAAAGCATAACACTGGAAGCCAATGAATTTACATTTCATTAAAACCCTTAAGGCATAGGCTTCCTTTAAATGTGAAGAGTCCAGAAACCACAAGAGCTCCTTGGGTTCCACCTCTGGAGAGATGCTTTGCATTTCACAGGGAGGCAGAGCGGGTGCGTAAAGGGGATGTTCCTGGTCTCCTTGCTGGCATCCAGCATGGCAGTCTTGCACACAGGGAGCTCTCTGTGCACTGTCACTCACACCCAAAGACAGTTTTATCTGCAGATGAGAAGAAGTAAGAGCTCCTGAGGGAGCATTTCCTGAGCTCTAACAGCTTGCAACTTATGTAGATGTATGACATTCTCTGGAGACTGAGGACTCCTGCTGCTGGGGTATGGAGGCCAGGACAACACTGTGCAATAGAAGCAGGCCCCCCTGTTTCCTGTCTACTGTTTAGTCATTTTTGGCCTCTCAGCCAAAGCCAATTCAGTTCAAAGGGGACTGTACTTGCACATGTTCCCAGCGGTGGCATGGCCTCAGGGGTCATCCAGTAAACAGGCAAGGAAAAGTGTCACCTGCAGAAAGGTGACACCACTTGTACTGTTTCAGAGCCAAATTCACATAAAAAATCCTGAACTCTATCAAGATTGCTGTGATACCAGGGCACTATCAATCCCAAGACTTGTAGGTGCTTAAGGTCATAGCAGGCAATAAGTAATTTTCTGTGTCTGCCCTTAGAATACAACTAGGTTGAGAAAATTTTCCAGTGGCTAAGGTGCTGTCTAAAGTGGACAAGATTTCATTCTGGGTTAGTCAATACGAAAATTGCAGCTCTCTGGCAAGTGTAGGCACGATTCTGAATGAAAAGGCTTAATTACAATGCAGCATCTTACCTCAGCCTCTCAAAACACTTGAACCCCCATGTTCAGAGCCCCAAGCCTCATGTCAGGCTAGGGAGAAAAGAGACAATCCTAGTATGTAAACCTTTACTTCTCATCAGGACAGTTTTGTGTAGGAAAATTACTTTTTTAAGTTGCTAAAGAGCTAGATTTTGCTCATAATAAATATCAAATCTATCAATTCAAATCCATCAATTCAGTCATACAGGAAATCCGTAATAGTGGTAACAGTGTAAAAAAGGGAAATTCAATCTTGCACTAATTTAGCAAATTTGTAATAACTGGGTTTGGTATTCTGTCCTTTCAAAAGCACTTGCTTAGCAACTTTGCTTTGGTACTTCTTCCAGCCATTGCTCTTCCTGCCTCAGTCTTTCCAGGCTGAAGGTTATAAACCAAAAAATAAAATCACATAATCCTTGCATGTGTGAGGACTGAAATTTACCTTATCCATGGTCTTGAGATCACAGCCTGCCTTAAGCAGCACTTCCACCAACTCCACATTACCAAGATCAGCTGCCAAATGCAGAGGGGTTTCCTGCCTCTGGAATTATAGACACCAAATAAATGCAATACATCAAACTCCCTCCCAGAAGCAGAATGCTCTCAGGCTGAATCTAAAATTGATTCACAACAAGAGGTAGCCTTAGTGAGAAAACACTGAACAGAATGAAATAATTTAACTTATGAGTGGTCTACCTGCCAGTTTTATTTCAGGTAAACAAGATAGCACATTGGATCTGTAGGAAAACCAAACATAAGTTCCAGCTGGCTCAGGAAAAGTTGCTGTAATGCCCCCTCTAATGTATCATAAACTAACAAGCTCTCTCTTCCCTCTTAAAGCAAGGTGTTTTGGACAGCGTGCTTCATGCAACTGCCAACCCACACCAATATTATCCTCTCAAGTAACCTTTTCCCTGCTGAAATGCATTCCAAGACAACTAGACATCCATAATTTTCAACATTATGATGCCTGCCACATCCACAAGAGGGCTTTTTAGCGAGCCCTGCCACAAAACGATGATAACTAGCAGAAGTCTACCTGTTTCCTAATGGGTTCAGCAAACCTTAAACTATGCCACCGACTGCCTCTGGGTGAATTCCTATGTGGCATTTCCAATTAGTTGTTTAACCTTATGAACAATAATCAAAATCACACTCACAACACACTCTAGTATGAACAGTGTGATTACATGAGGATATTCAAGGAACCAAGTAGCTGTTACAAGAAAGTGGGGGAGACCTATCCTGGAGGATAAGAAGGGGTAGTGCCATTTTTTCCCCTTTCAACAAAGCACCTCTCCAAGGAAGAAAAGGAAATGGTTTAATTGTTGATTTTCTTCATGAGATGGTTCCCTGAGTACCCAGATAGTGACATTTTAGGGCCCAAAAATACCAGATCAGGCACAAGGCCAGTGCTTTTATCATCACTCTCCCAGGCAAAGAAATACAAAATGACACACAACACAGCAAAAGCAGAAAATGGTCATTAACAATTATAGGAGAATTTGTACAGCAAAAAAGGGATCAAGCATGACAGCACCAAAAGTAAATAATGACACACATCAGCAGTGGATGTGACCTACAGTGAACTCACCAACAACCAGCCAGGATTCCAAAAATCACTAGCACCAAGAAGAATCTAAAGAATCCTGGCAAAGGTGGGGAAAATGTTTTCCTGTCTCTGGGTGGGCTCAAACCACCATCTTTTCAGTTAACAGCTGAACACAGTAACTAATTGCATCACAGAGACCTATGATCTCATCATTCAGTGTGTTGCTGTGTAGTGTGGAGCATCACTTCACTCAGCTCTGCTTGGCTGTGTCCCCTCTCAGCTCCCTCAGCACCCCCAGTCTATTGACCTGGGGGCATGGAACGTGAAATAGAGAAATCCTTGGTGCTGTTCAAATACTGCTCAACAACAGCTTTAACTGTGGTGTCTTACCAGCACTGTTTTGGTCACAGATGTAAAACACTGCACCCCATGGGTTGCTTTAAAAAAAGATTAACTTCTTTCCAGTCAAATGCCATGCTGCACTAGGTTTCCCTCTGAGGTCAATAGCATTAAGACATTTCTGTCATTTATTGCACCTGAACCATGAACAACAAATTAACCCAAACTTTTTCCTAGTATACAGCATTGTGCTATCCTTATCTTGCACAAACAATATTAGCACAGCATGTACCAGTGACTAATACATACGCACACACGCAAAAAGATAAGGGGGGAACCGCCTCTTCCTTCCCATTTTTTTGCACCCTGAGCTCGTAAGGCAAAACGAACTTCAAGCAAAATCCACATAATCTCTTCTTTACCAGTGAAGTTGTGTTAAATCCCAGCTTTTCTTACGTTGTTTACGGAGTTTATATCATGGTTGGCACCCAAAAGGCTTTTTACTACCGGTAGATTATTACCGATGACTGCTAAATGGAGAGGGGAATTCTTCTGCTGTGGAGGGAAAATAACAAGCTATTACATTTGGGTACATTATTAGAAGTTCATTCAAACAAGAAAGAGGTTCTAATGGAAAAGCACCCATTGCAAAGGTGATATGCTCTAGCAGAGCTTCAAGACTGCAGAAAACACACCTCAGTGTGCAGTTATACCAGAGATAGTAGCCTGCGCCTACAGCAATCAGGTAAACAAATACAGCTGAGGAAACTGGAAATGTTGAGTTCCATCAGTGTGTCACCACTTAGGAATGTGGTGAGGCACTCCTCTTAAGTGTTCCTACCAGGGATGTGCTGCCATCCTTGGCAGAGAGATTAGGGTAATGTTAGGGCTCCCTCAGAACATTGGGTTTGCCCTTAATTCAATAGCCTGAAGACAGATTTATTCTGTATTCGGTAAATGGATGTCAAAACCTACTTTCCAGGAAAAAACTCTTGTCACACACTGCTGCTGGAAATATTCTTTGTACCAAACTGACTTGCTGTCAAATTTAGAGCAAGTTACAGCTGGTAAGAAATTAAGGGGTTTTATTTGAGTGATTATTTATTAAAATAACTGGGCACAGGTCCAACACCAGTCACAATCCAATCATTAGGTTGGCAAGTTCACTTTGGATGTTTAACCTGTGACTCATCAATTTGTGAAATACAGCTAAAGAATAATTCCATACCAGTACCATTCATGGGTGCCAGACACCAGTTCAGTGTCTTTATAAAACACAGCCATTTCTTCAGGGCTACAGTAAAATAAAGGAAGCTCTTATGCAACACCCTGCTGGAAACGTTGTCAAAATATAACTTATGATTTTATGAGTTGCTTCTCCCACAGAAAGCCAATGAGAAAAAGTAGCACTACAACAGCCCAAAATTTAAATCATTTCCAGCACATCATAAATTGTTCTTCCTTGATAACTTTTCACAAGAGGCCAGTGATCACAGCCTAAGACACGAAGCCAAGATGCCATTTTCATTCTGTGCTGTAGAAATGGAAAATAATTTCCTATTCAAAGCAAACCTCATGTGTAATAAAAACTCTAATATCTAAACTAAGAGAAGATTTGGATAACATAAATAACCCTTTTTTTAAAATCCTGAAGAATGGTGGCATGCAGATTTTGAAGGCATTGAGGGTGCATTTACCTTCAGAGGGTGACAGCACCGAAGTGTTTATTTACCTTCTAGTTATCTTTGTTAGAAATCAATTACGAGTGTTAACTCTTTGCCCACAGGGAGCAAACAGGGAAGCACACAGGGAGGCCTGCTTTGTTAGTGCTTAGTTCAAGCAGGGTACTTTGCTCATCTCCTTGGCTTAGCCTGGCGCTGTCTACACTGCACTGCACCAGTCTGCTCAGGTACTCCCTGGGTTGTGCAACAGGACCTTGTCTCTGTTGGTCTATATGTGTTGCTAATAAGTGATAATGTGTATAGTAAAAAATTCAAGGAGCTACTCAATCTCCTTCAGCTACCTGAAGGCCACAAAAGACAGGACAGGCTGAACAGCAACAGAACAGTTATTCTGATAGACACTCACCGCGGGTTTAGGAACCAGGTCAATATTCTTATCAATAAGAAAAGTAACCAATGATAGATGTCCATTCTGAATTGCAACCTGCAAAGCACTGCTATTGTTCTGAAAGAAATTTTGATAGACAGCAAAGACTTACATTTTTATTGCTGAAAAAAACAGCACTAAAGAGAGCTATAAATATAGGATAATCTTCCATTTAAGTGTGTTATGAAAAAAACCACAACTTTGATAAAATGATACAAAAGGAAGTGGATCAGCAGTCAGGATGATGTGCTTTTGTCAATAGTGAAGGAATTTTCCATTTTTACTATATCACAACAAATATGCTAAAGAACACCAGTATCTGACAGCCCTTTCCAATTGTCATCTATACTGAGCCATGGACAACGACAATGCCAATACATGTCCTAGTCTGTTAGTTAGCCTTTTAGATCTTTACGAAGCAGATACAGTCACATTAACAAACTTTAAAAATAAATCCATAGAACATTTTTACATAATAATTCTGAGTAAACAAACAAGCTCTCAGTCTACTGGAATCATAAACCTCTTGCAGCAGGCTAGCCAAGGCCATTCAGCAGATATGAGTTGGACCAAAGTCCAGGAACCAGATGTAGAGAAGAAAAACAAGAACATCAGATCAGTCACTGCCAAAACAGAGAATTTTCAGTAACCCTAGTTTGCTACATTTTCCAGTCGTACGATGTACTATTGGGCAGACAGTAAATAAAGAACTCCACTACAGTACTCTGTCAAATAAATCTAATATAATTTTTCTTCCACAACAGTTTTATTCTGTTAGTACTCTCTACATTCCCCATTCTATTTTATTATTTTTCCCTATTTCATAAAAATAAGCAGAGCAAATAGACTTTTAGCACACAGAGTAAAAGGCAATACAACATCCTTCCCACCGCCTGGGATGTCCCACCACCTATGTGCTGTGTACATACCTGAGTTAAAACATTGATGTCACTCCCTGCATCCAGTAAGAGTTCAGCACATTTTTCATGACCTCCTTTAACAGACAAGTAAAATGGAGTTTCTCCGTTCTAGACCAAAAGAGAGAAAATGTCTGTTCCCACTTAAGCCATGTGACTAATAAGACTGTGACACAAAACACCCCTGGTAGGCTCAGTCAGGCCCTTCCATCTCAACAGAAAAGGGGAGATGGTCCCAAGAGACCCCAACCTGAATACTCCTAAATTAGCACTTGAATGATATGGCAACTCACCAATAGTTCAGTGAGAGATGGCATTTATGTGGACAGAGGCACAGTAAGGTTTAATGATACAGAAAACTATTTAAAACTATTTAAAACTATTTAAAAAGTATTTCTATATTAATAATCATAATTCATAATTGTATTAATATTCATAATTAATCCTGTTCTTTTCAAAGAAGACTGCTGGAAACAGGCACAGAAACAAAGATGGTGGGCAGCAATTGTTGCCAGTCAACCCCAGGCAACCAGCATGATAGCACATACAAAAAGTACCAGCTTCTGTCAGTATAATGCCATGGATTTCAGACAAATCGCAAACATCTAGTGCTACCTATAAGGAGCATTTTTAATAGAAATAATATTATTTCATATTTATTTCGAATCTTCTCACAGCAAAAGAGTTTCCATGTCTCCACAACAAGTCTCTAAGATAGCTTACGTCAGCTGCGCAATGACCTACTCCCTGCCTCTAAACTCCTAAAATACACAAAGGCTTAATAAAAATTAGTCTAACGTTTCAACATGCACAAAAGCTTTAATAAATCCTGATTTTACTTTGCTTAAAAACCTGACACCATTATTCTGGTAAACTGAATATATTTTAGTACTTTGCTCTTGCTATGGAAAGAGAGATCTGTTTCTACACCACCCGGAATATTTCCAGCTGGAGGGGAAGGTCGCTCCATTAGCCATGACAAGGCATGGGCACAAGCAGTACAAGCTTTGTGTGCAGAAGCAACATTCTTAGACAAGGCTTGAAAACACAAGGGCTACACATTTCAAAGAGGCTTGTGTGGCTCTTCAGCTTGCATAGCTGAAAATAGCAGACAGGTTGGGTAAGAGAGAACCCCTCCACCCACAAATCTGTTGCTGATAAAGGAAGGGAGGGCCTTGGGTAGGAGTGGGTGTCCCTTACTCATTTCACCCACTGGGCCAGCAGAACAGATCATCAACCACACAGTATATTCTCACAGTGGGCATGACAGCCCACAACAAAGGGAATTACCTTGCTCAGTTTGTTCTAGCTGCCCTATAGAAGAAACAGAAGACAAAGGAGCCTTTGTCCTCAGCAGAAAAGCCGAGAGGAGCTGCTAGTGTGCACTTCCTTTCTCTACTCCTTGTTTAAAAATAATTCTCTACTCAAAATTAAGCTCATGACTGCATCAGCTCAAGGATACAACCTTCACAGCTAATATGCAATTGATGAATATGTTGGCTGAGCTCACCAACACTAACCCAGGAAAGCAAAAGTGGGTAGGCAGTGTCTGAGCCAGTTCCATGCAGGCAACTGAGTTCAATGGACAAGGTGCAAATCTGACACCTCTTGAGGCATCTGTGATGGTATGTGCGTGGTATGCAAGTTGAACTGGCCCAGTGAACAGTGAAAATCACCAGAGATGTTATAAGTGAGATGTTAAAAGGAATGGGATCGCATGGCTAAAAATTCTGGATAACACAGAGCAAAGCGGAGGTTAAGGCCCTTCTGTGTTTTCTTCTACGTAGTCATGCAAGGGCATGCCAAATGGAGGGGAGGTCATTGTGTGAGGAACAGAGGACAGAGCAAGAGACATTGAATGAGTTAATGGAGGAGAATTTATTGGACAAGGAACAAGGAAACAGGATGCAAAGGTACTAGAAAAGCAGCAGAACCAAGGAAGTCCACTCAGTGCCACAACTATTCCTTTGAAATTTTATTCTTTTGATGATTTTTCACGTCTCTAATTTTATCTCTTTCAGTAGTTTCAGTGTTCTTACCTGGTTGAGGTCATTTATTTCCTCCCACTGTTCAAGTAGAATTTCTACAACTTCACTGTGACCATTTTTGGCTGCTAAATGCAATGCTGTGTTTCCCTCCTTGAAATTAAAAAGTCAAATAATATATTTTAAAACACAGAATAAAGTAAATACGTTAACTAAAACCAACACAAAGCCTTTGGTCTTTTACATACAACTCTCCCTTACATACAAGGAGAAAGAGGCAGATCCATACAGCACATTCCAAGATTCAGACTAATTGGAAAAGGGCCTTTTCACACGTAGGCAGACATGATCTTGCTGATCTAGTTGGTTTTCTGAAAACTTCAGTGTGTACCAGCAAAAAGACTGGGTTCCGCAAAAATGGGTACTACACCAAGCCCCCAAGACCACTGATTTAAAGATTAACGGCCAAAACCTGGGCAGGCACACAGCAATTTGTAGTGGCTTTGATGCCAACATTGCAATCTTCAATCTCCATCACCATCAATGCAATTTCCCTCTAGCAAATTAAGAAACATAAAACAGAAACAAGACCAAAAGCAACCAACTGCGCCAGCAAGAAAACAAAAACAAAGACAAGTTCAGCAAGAGCAGCAGGTTTTGAGCTAAAAGAAAATGCTGGCATAAGAAAAAGTATAAAAATTACTAAAAAAGACCCTGATGCTGGACATTAGGAGGAGTCTAAATCTCAGAAAAATGAGAGTCTGGAACAGCTTTTCATTAAGCACTGAGTGGGGAGAAGCAGGACTCCATATCCTTTTTAGTAACAATGGTTACAATGTGATTGCTTTTAGTGATGCAGAAGATGAGTTTCTGTCCTGGTGTCTTAGCTAATTTGTAGGAGCACAGCATTTGCCTCCCATTGTTGCTGTTTACGCTTTTAACCTGCTAGATGTCTGGGACAAAACTGTCTTTTAACTTCTGCTGATAAATTGCTTAGCACGGCAAAGCTTTGGGTTGTACTGTAGCTTTTAAACTATTACCAGAATACCAAAAAACCAGCATCACTTCCTGGGTGCTTACTTACGTGGTTCTGTAAATGTAGTATCTGACCACCATTTTTAATGTATTTCTCCTTGCAAGGCCTCAGATGCTAACTTGCTCATTCCAGAAATAGTCAAGTAAGGAGCAAACAAATTTAAGGGCAGACTTTGAAAATTACTAAGACACTTTAAAACACAGTGCCAAAAGCAAACTCAATCAAATTGACGTGTTAAGATGCTTCTCAAAAAATTTCCATAGGTGTTTATTTGCATCCTGAAATACTTAAACACCTTTGAAAAATTAGTCACGCAGGACTTAGCAGTGACACACAGACACAGACGAGCAGAGTGAAACACTGAGAAATAGGATCTCACAGTAGAGGCTGACACCTTAAACACCCAGGCTCTCCCACTTCTCCCAACAGACAGCATATGCTAGTCTTGCTTTGCATAAATTATTAATGTATACGAAAAACTCTCCTGGCAATCAGACCATAAATCCCACTGTCTTCCCTTAATCACTAAAAAATCATCATCCTTTTTGTTTGTTGGTCCTATATATCACTACCAGTACTGTGACATCCGTGCAGCACATTCACATATTTGGGTTATGTAGTAACTACAGTGAAACAAAATAGTCTTTCATAAGTACATTTGTAGTTGTATTTCTGTGGAAAAGAAACCTTACCTTATCTTTTTCAGATGTGAACAGCTTCAGAGCAATCAAATTGTTTATCATGTCAACATGGCCTTTCTCAGAAGCCAGAAGAAATGGCTTTTTACCTTTCTAGAAAACCATCATGGAAAGAAACATAGTGTTAGAAAAAGTAGAAATACTTGCTTCTGGTTACTAGATACATGGCATGCATATGTGTACGTGTATCCTACATAAATATTTATGTATCATAAGACTAAGGAGATTAAAAGAATAGTAGATATGCATAAGAAGATTAATAATTAAAAAATAGTTAAATAGATTATACACCTTACATATCCTGAAGAAAATATACGAAAACTGTTTAGAAATGGTGAAAATGTAGAAAATATTTAAATCTTAATTCTTCTCAGTATGAAAATATTTATCAAAAGAACATTAAAAGCCTGAGGATGCTCAAAAGCTGTTTACAATTCAACTGCAGACAGTTATCTTCATATAAAACCAAAGCACTGTTAAGACATGAGGCATTTAACCAACTAGTTAAAACAGCCTCATCTCATACCCGTTGTAGATGCCGGAGCAGAGGAAGAGAGTAAGAAACAAAGAGCAGAAACAAGGGAATCTACTGTGGACTGACTCCAGCCTCCTCTGCCTCCCATTGCCTCACCAATGCGACTGAGCATCCATCATAAGCAACAAAAGCAAGAGAGCACAGGAGGAGAGGTTTCTGCAGTTCAGCTGAGACAACCAAAGAGGGAGAAAAGGTGTTTTCTCCAAGTGCTTGCTTGACTGTTTGTTTCACTCGTTTCTCAATGTTCAAGTCAGCAATTAAAAGTTTATGTAACTAGCAATAAAATAAAAGTAACTGAATTTCCCCAAGTCAGGATTGTTTTGTCCTAAACAACAGCCTCATGACAACAAAGAAATAAACAGAAAGAAACACACTGTACCCCATCAGGCTTGTTCAAGTCATTCAGATGAAGTTCTTGGAGAAAATAATCAACTATTTTAACGCTGTTGTTCTGAGCTGCAAAGTGCAGTACATTCATTCCTTCCTGAAAAAATGTAAAGGACTCTGTAAGAACAAGGTTGATTTTTTTCCAAAACAAGCATGCTTGGAATTGATAAAATTTGTCATAACAAACCTCATTCTTAGCCTTTTGATCAGCACCTGCTTTAACTAATTTTCGCATTATATCCAGATTTCCAGTCCAAGCTGCGAGATGAATCACTGTCAGGCCATGCTTCAAATAAAATTACAAAGACAGAAATTACTGTTAAGAATTGGATTTTTTTTAACTGCCTTAGTACATTGCTACCATAGCAAGCTGTGCAAAGAAACCTCATGCCAGGACATTGAAGATAAAGGCTGAGGGGAGGGTGCCTAGCCCATAAAATCTTAGCTTTGTAGGGGCCAGTGGGGAGTCTCTGAGTGTGTGATGCTTATCTCCTATGAGCCAGACCATGTCAAACGGGTCCTTCTGTGCACACACCCACCACTACCCCGAGAAGGCCTCATTATGAGCAGGGGTGCCTCTGAAGCAGCCCCCTGCCCCAGCCTAAATGACTGTGAAAAAAACAGCACCTCCTGCCTCTAACAAAAACTTACTTCTGCCCTGTAGGGTGGATTGCAACAACTACCACCAAAACATCTCACACCAAATTTCTTTAAATCTTTTTGATTAATTCAGTGTATCAGTAGGTTCTGCTCTGCAGGCTCTTAGAAAAGCAATACTAACACCTAGGAGTATAAGTGGAATTAAGTAAAATGTAATGCAACAAGACCTAGCTAAATGTTCAGTGTGTCCTTTTCTTGACAGAAGGTCTGGTATATCCAGCGAAGGACTGATCCCATTTTATGGGGGGGAGGGAAAGGAGGGGAGAGATTATTAAATACTATCTGAAAATTATTCTCTGTCTCCAGAAACTATGTAGATAGTTAGTCCTGGGTGCAGTGGATGACATTTCAGGTGACGATACGTAATGACTCTGTATCCATGAGTCACCATAACTTTCCATTTAGACTTTTTAAGCTTCTTTTCTCTCAAACTCTCTAAAAAATATTTCTACTGGGGGGCAGAAGTAAAAGGGGGGAGAAGAAAAATAGAACCCTGTTTTTAACTTCTTAGAAACAAAAGGACTAACTCTACGCTGTGCTGATGCAGCCTCATCTTGAGTTCTGTGTGCAGTTTTGGTGCCACAATACAAGAAGGATACAAAGCTGTAAGAGACTGTCCAAAGAATGGTTACGAAGATGGTGAAGAGCCTTGAGCGGAAGCCATACAAGGAGTGGCTGAGGTCACTTGTTTTGTTCAGCTGGAAGGACAGGAAACTGAGTAGAGGCACAGCAGCCTCCAGCTTCCTTGTCAGGGGAAGTGGGAGGGCAGGTAATGATCTCTTCTCTGTGGTGACCAGTGACAAGATGAGGTGACAGCGACTTTAGGATACTACTCACAAACTATTCATTGAATAAGAAAACAGTACAGGATGGAAGAGACCTCTGGAGGTCACACTGCTCCAGCCTCTTGCTCAAAGCCTGTCCAACTGGATCAGGTCACTCAGGACCCTCTCCTGGCAAGCTTTGAATAGCCTGAAGATTAAGACTAAAAAACTCTCTGGAAAATCTGTTTCTGTGTTTGACCACCTTGACAGTGAACTTTTTTGTCTTCTTCTATCTAACTGGGACCTCCCATGTTGCAGTTTGGGTCCACTGCCTCTTGTCCTGTCACTGTGCTCCTGAGAGAAGAGTCTATCTGTCTTCTCTATATTCTCCCCATATGTAGCTGTAGACAGCCATAAGGTGTCCCCTTTACCATTCTTCTCCCAAGGCTGACCAGGCTCACCTTTCTCAGCACCTTGTGCTGCAGTTCTAATCATCCCAGAGGCTCTGCACTAGGATGCAGAGCCTAGTACATCACCCTATCAGTGTCTTTTCTGTATTCGCAGAAATTGCAGTGGAAAACAGTGGAGGGCAATATGGAACAGGCATCTGGTGTGCAGGCTACAAGATAAATCTAGGATTGGGCAAAATTTGTGACCGCGTCTCAAAAGTCTGCCCTGAAAAACCTTCCAACTATGAATAAGAACTGGATAAAGTAACTAGAATTGATAGCCTTACACAATGAGACTGCTGGATGAGGGGAGAGACATGAATGTTTATCTCAACTTTCATATGAGCTTTGACACTGTCCCTCATAACATCCTTCTAGACAAACAGAAGTACAGATGTAGGCAAACAGGTATACCAAGCTGTACTGGAAGCCAGCTGAACTATCAGGCCCAAAATATTCTTTGGTTAGCAGCACAAAGTCCAGATGGAGGCAACTCACAAGCAATGCACACATTGATCCTGAGTCTGGCACTGTTTAACATCTTTATTAATGACCTCAATGATGGGGCAGAGTGCACCTGCAGCAAATTTATAGGTGGTATTAAATTGGGAGGAATGGCTGATAGACCAGATTGGTGTGCTACCATACAGGGGAATATTGACAGGCAGGAGAAAAGGCCTGGTAAGAAGATAATGAAATTCTACAGCAGAAAATCCAAAGTCCTGTACCTGAGGAGGAGCAAACCCAGCCAGCAGTACTGACAGGGGCCAACTACCTGGAAAGTAGCTTGGCTGAAGAGGACCTGGGGCTCCTGGTGGACACTAAGTTAAACACAAATCAGCAGTGTGCCCTTGCAGCACACAAAGCAAATTATATCCTTGACTGCATCAGGAAGAGCACTGCCACCTGGCCAAGGGCGGTGATCCTTCCCCTCTACTCACTGGTGAGCCACACTTGTAGTATTGTGTCCAGTTCTGGGCTTCCCAACGTAGGAGGGACATAGACATATTGCAGAGAGTCCAGCAAAGGGCCCCAAAGATGCCCCAGGGACACCTGACATAGGAGGAGAGGTTTAGCAACATGGGACTGTTTAGTCAAAGAAGACTGGGGTGGATCTTATAATTGTGCAAAAATACATGATGGAAGGGAGTAAAAAAGAAGCATCCAGATAAAGTGGTGTCCAGTGACAGGGACAGAGGCAATGGGTACAAACTAAAGTACAGAAAGATTCACTTCAACACAAGAAAGATCTTTTTTACTCTAAGGATGATCAAACACTGGAATCAATTGCCCAGAGAGGTTACGGGATGTCCATCCTTGGAGATATCAAAACCTGACTGGACACAGCTCTGAGTAATCTGTTCTAATCAGGAGGCTAGACGAGGTCATCTCCAGGGGTTAAAACCTCAGCCACTTTATATGGTTCTATATATGATTCTATGGTATTTGACAGAGGGGAAAAGGAAGTACAAGGGTAGCAAAAAGGCAGGCAAAGGAAAATACATTTAAAAAAAAAAGGCAAATAAGGCATAAAATCATAGGGAGACCAAAAACATGGAGAACCTTGTGATTGTGGACTCCTGTACTAAGGGTGATGAGATTACCTGCAGATCCAAGCTCCCTCCAACATAGTGAGGGACTGCCTTGGACTCTCCATTGGGTCCACCTCTGAAATAGCTGGGATAGTAGGATGGATAAGAACAGATATAAACCTCTACATTTATAGTAAGTTGATATGAAGTGCAGAAGGACAAGAATTGCAGCTTTGTAGTATAAGATCTCTTTGCAGTAATTGTGTATCAATGCTAAAAATGGTAACAAGCATTAAAATTGTAACTTGATCACTTCAGCTTGGAAGTGATATAGTTGTGATTAATAATACTATTAATACTAACTAATAATACTATTAATAGTGGTGTGTAATTGCTACTGTAGCAGTAGCAATTTTCTTAGAAATACGTTTCTTAATCAATAAACATCTTAACTACCTCCATGAGTTACATCAATTCTCCAATCTAGAGATGGGAGCATCACATACCTGCTGCTGAGAACGCTGCTGTATGTTCTTAATCAGCTTACTTTTTGTACCGAGCAATGTTAAGACGGCTAAAGACTTTATGCTTATTAATACAAAAAGTATGTCAGAAATCAAGTCACAGTGTCTTAATGCTATTTCTCATCAGTTGAAAGATCAAACTGATTGCCGGAGAGTACATGAATCACTGTGAAATACAATATGTAATGTCATAATATTTAAGCTCTGTAAGCTAATTATGGTGGAGTGTTTCCAGTGGTCTTTCAAAAGGATGATTAGCAACATCTAAGAATTAAAGACAATTAATAAATTAAGGGTAATCTTTAGTTAGAATGAGATTCTAAATGTCTAACAGAAACCCAAACATGTGGGGAGGGTCTATACATTCCAGTGTGGCTTCAATGCAATCTATCAGGCCAATGAAAGGACCAATAATATGTTTTGAGTCACCTCATTGCCTCAATAAATCTGGAAGATGGCTAGTGAAAAATAATTTGCCACAAAGGAAAATTTACAATAGATACGGAATAAAATTTACACTATACCCACTCGTACTCTGTGGAAGATTCAGGGATCCATTTCTTAACTGTTTCTATAGAGAGTACTAATACTTGAAAACTTCTTGCAGTACTTTTCTACTAGCATTTATATCATAGACTATTAATTTTGAACTTCCATTCAGGCAATGCCCTTCAACTTGCCAGACAAATGGGAAGTGTTGCTTACAACAGTGCAGGATCTGCTTTTGGAGTTGATAGGGTCCAGAAGTAGGATATATTTCCTCAGAGCAGCATGTGAGGTATTCACTGACAGAGCAGCTCAGGAGAATACTTCAGAGCAGCATTAGCAAGTAAATGGTTACCTACACTGCAAGAACATGCCAAAGCCATGAGCCATTGGTAACTGCAACTGATAGATCTCTCTCATCTCATTTTCATTCCAGCACAATGTGAAAATAAGGCAGCTTTCTCCCTCCACTCTCCACAACCTGGCATTTATCTTATTTATAACTTAAACACTGCTGCATATGGAGGATAAGAAGAAGCAAACAGCAGAAAAAAAGGTAAAGGTAAATTCATCAATTTTCATTACTCAGTTCAATGGAAAACCCCTGGTTTGAGTAGCATGTTTATTAATAACACACCATACATTTGGTTTAATATCTGACACTGTGGATCACCATCTGGCCCAAGGAAATCAGCCATACGCTGATAAACACTTAACATCTTGGAGGCTGCAGAGTAGCTGACAGTTTAGCATTAAGTTACTCACACAAAAATGGAGGAAAAGAACACTAGGAGTACTTTCTGAGCTCCTAGCGATCCCCATAGCTCATTTTTACTTTCACTGATTGCTTTCATATAAAAAGCCAATGATTAATTCACAACTACCACAGACAGTGTATTTGTGCAAGTGGCTTCAGCCACCCTTGCCTTATGCTGATTCAAGTGTTCAACTTAGCCAATATTCCAGGCAATGTGTTTTTCTCTAACGATTTTTCACATAAATATGTAAAGTTCGAAGACAAACTGGAGTTTTTACAGCAAGCATTTGCACAACTGGGAGCAGAAGATAAATATCTCCTTTTACTTTTCCCCTAAGGTCTTCCTATACTGTGCGAATCAAAACAAGCCAAACAGCTTACCTGATCTGGTATGTCAAGCCTAGCCTTGTGATGAAGAAGAAAATCCACCACTGACACATGACCTCCCGCAACAGCAAAATGGAACGCAGTGCGGTTTAGCTGAAATAAACAAAGCTTTGTTCATCTGATCTGTAATACAGTTCTTTTCCCTGTGCAGGTGATCAGGATTTTGGAATTCTCTGATTATTACCAAATGTATCTGTTATTTATACTATTTCATATTTCTCCTTCAACAGCCACACTAGGTCTTTATCCACATTTTTGTTCCCTTGTGGATAGAATTTAGGTATCGATCTCAAGAGAATTTTTGTAAAAAGAGCATGGTTTAGTTAGTCTACATAGCATTGTTCCTTCACTGAAATGTCAAAGTGGGATGAACTATCAAACACTGCCTAGAGAAGATGAATGCAGTATAAGAAGCAACCTTGTTTACTATTTTATTATATGGATTGATTTGAAAAGCTGAGAACTAGATTTGCACAATTAGATTTGCTTTCGTATCTTTTCTCTAAATCTCTGTAAAGCATGGCAAGGTTTCTCCCTCATTCAGTGTTAGTCACATTCCCAGACTGAGTCATTATCTACGTAAATGAAAGCTACCACCTTTCCAGCAGTGAATAATTTTACACAGGTGAATAGGTTCAATGCTAATCAGGAAGGCTTGGTTAGTTGTTCTGTAAAGTAATTAATGGTCTGAATTTTAAAGGGATTTGTTAAGTTGAATTAAACTTTAGTGGAGAGAGTTTGCTTTCAGTTAAAGTCGATGTTTAATATAATTCACTAATAGTTTCCATACAAGGATGTATAAAGAGATTCAAACAATTAACTTTAAAAGTAGATTTTGATTTGTTCTGTTATTCTTCTGTGCAGATCATCTGATTTATTCATGTGTAAGTTTAAATTTACAGCGATATGGATTAAAAACATAAAAAGGTGAGATTTATAACAGGTATTTAAGCCAGAAAAAACCTCTTGCGCAGAAATAGTACTACAAAAACTCACCTTTTGACAGCCTTGCTTACTTGGCTTGGGAGTACAGGGGAAGGAATGATCATTGTGAAAAAAAATAATAGCTTTGCCAGTATAAGCTACATCCCAATTAGGAGAATCAATCAAAGCACAACCTCCACATAGCAATGCTAGTAACTCTCTTATAATACAGGTGTAATTTAAGGATGACAGACTAAGGTTTCAAACTTCTTGACTGGAAACGTATTTAGTTTAATTTCCTAAATTCTGGCAAGCAATAAGGAAGCAAGAACTATTTTACGTGACTTTTTACAGTACTATGCAACTGATGGGAACATTCTCACTGTTAAAGAGTAGTTTACACGAAAGAAATTTTTGTCTCCCTCTCTTTTTCACAAACAAACCAGAGAATTCACATGTACTATTAAACATTCTCCAGTGGGGGAAAATGAACACAGCCATGGAAAAGGAAGTTTTTTCAGAACCCATGGTTAGCTTTGGATGTTCATGGGTAGATGATTATATGTAGCCACTGAGGGCATGCTGTTATCCACAACATCCAGTTTAATATCATGGCCACTCCCAGATTAATATCATGACCACTCTTGCTGTTGAACTACCTCTCATGTTGAACACAGCACTATATTTTGTTACTGTGAAGTATACATCCTCAGATTTTAGGTCAAGAGGTCAAGGCAGTATAAGAAAAGCATTTTCATCTCTCTGGGCAAAATCTGAACTTTGAACTAAGCCTGGAGCCAGAGGATGTGACAGAATGCTCCCATGGTTCCATTCAAACCAAAAGGTAATACTTCACCCTTGAAATTTTTGATGTTAATGGCAAAAATTCATTCTTAAAGTGACTGTGAGGTAAAGTCCTCCCACTCTAAAAGATGGGGAACTCGAGAAATTAGTCATCCAAGAACACTAAGGAAATATTATAGTAGGGACACAGCTGAGAAGTCCTTAGTTCCCAATGTGATATCCTGACTAGTGCCTAAATGCAAAAACCTGTGAGTAATGCTGCACAAATCCTACTGTTCATGATGGATGTGTGAAATGTTTCTTAATCAGGTCCTAGAGGAGACTCCCACAGTTCCACCACCTTGCAGTTGATGGGGCACACCAGCATGCTGGCATTCCATCAAGCAACCCCAAGGAGTCACGTTTCATAGCAGTGATCTGTCAGGCACTTCATACTCACAGTATCTACAGCATTTAAATTTACGTTCTTTTTAAACAGCTTTTCCATGGTTTCCAAATTGTTCATTTTAGCAGCATATTGAAATTCTCTCTCATCTGCCAATACTGTGGAAAAACATGATGAAAAAATTGTATTATTAAAGAATTAGCCACAACCAACATAAAGGATAGTGATACTGTTCTTACTTTCTGTTATTTGTCCTGATTTAATGTTATCAGAATAATTTGCTTCTCATCATAAGAGTGATTCTGGACTACCTTTTTCACTGGGCTAGTGTTTCTAAGTGCAAGTAGAAGTAGATGTTTCAGAACACTGATTACCTTTGTTTGCACTGCTCACAGGAACAGTTATTTTATGAAGCTCTTGCCATCTAAATGGGTCCCAAATTATTTTATAGGCATACCAGTGAATGGCATTTATTTTTTGTTCTTTTGAGAAGCTGCTCTGTTTTAAAACAGAACACACCACCAAAATACAAAAAAAAAAATGTGAAGCAGCAACCAAACAGTAAGACACAACTGGAAAAACAAAACAAAAAACCTGAAACCAACCAAACCAACAAGGTTTTACAAGGGGCAAAAAGAAACATACAAAAATGTGTCTACTTGAACTCAAAATCTGGCCACAATGTCATATTTACTTTTAAACTCAGACCTTTCCTTAATGTCTCAATTCAAAAATTAATATCTGTTTGGTCAGCTATAGTAGCTGCAACAGCATGTTCAGTAACTTTGGAAAGTAATATGCCAGTATCTTAAAACTGGTTTAACTGGGGGTCAGAGTATTTTTCATGTTCCTACCTTAACATTTGATTAATAACTTGGAAGAAAATAGTATAGTGGTTAAATCGCTTGCAAAAATGTTAATAGATATATTTAATTCCCTAGTATATCACATTTGTAATATAATTACTTAGATATCTTCTGTTAAGAATATTTCAGCCTGAAAGCCACTTGTCCAATGATACCACCAAAGATGACACCACTCTGTTGAACCAGGAACTGTAGCAATTCACTATTCCTCAGAGGCCTCTCAGGCAAGTTCATCCTACTGCATTATGTCTAAGTTCATTAATGCCTAATAAGAACACAGCTTGAGGCAGTATGACTGCAGAGCATACTAAGGAAAATCAGTATGGTATTCACTTAATTGCATTTCACATGTTACCCATAGCTATAATCTCAGGGGGAATAATCACAGTTGTACTGTAACAGAATGAGTTAGAAATTAAACTGGATACTTGCAAAGGTATTTTCTATGAAATTACACAAGCACCTCAAACAAAAGAGGCAACTTCCCAAATTTCTCTGCAAATCATAGAGTATGTTTTTCTTGTATTACAACATGGAGGTACAGGGGGGAAAAAAGTAATAAGAAAAAAGCAGTTCCAAATAAAAAGGCACCCCTGGTATCTGTGACAAGGAGCAAGGCTGACTGCAAAATCAGCATTATGAACTTTAGGATCTTTGATCTATGAACAAAGGAATCTTTGAAGAATAAATGTGTCACTCCTGGTTTACATAGTCATTACCCTAAAGAAGTATCCACCAGAGCTTTCCACTAACTTAATTTCAATTCAGATCACAAATGGTCAGAAGATACCTTGCTCAAGACAAATCTGTGGCAAATGTGGAAGCAAAATGTACAGCACTAAGCAGCTGCAATTAGTTACAATTAGGCCACATTTGTTCCTGCTGACTGCTGATGAACATCACACATATGTCTTAAGCGAGGATGCAAAGATAAATGCATCTCAGCACACTTAGGAACAATCCCAAGAGTTTACTCAACACTGCCTTCAAGAAACAAGAGAAAATTATGTTTCTTTACTGTATCTGCATCAGCAAGGACGGTTTAGTTGTACTTCTGACAAAGAATTAATAACTGGTCTTTTCTCTCCAGTCCAAAAGCAATGAATTGGCTGTGTGCTGTTACAAAGACCTTTTGTCCTAGGCATCATGTTTCTTAATAATCTCTCTCTCTTAATACCTCTTATTAATTCACGAGTTAAGTACAGTGAGAATCCAGACACACCATGACACTGATTTGTTGCCCAAACTTTTGCAAGATGATTTTTTTACCCCATGTATGAAATCACAGGAGTACAGAGCTGTCAGACTACAGACTTACAAAGCTCTCTATCCAAGCTGGGGTCTCCAGGATTTGGCACTCCTTTTGTCATTAGTAACCACTCTATTTTCAAGTAAAAGTAGCAATCAATTATCTACTTGTGGTTGTCAGGATTTTTAGGGGGTATTTTCTATTCTGTGTCTGGCTTATTGCCCTACAGCTTGTATCATAGCTATATATTTATATTATAACAATAAAATAGTTATATTCAGTTTCCTTTATAGAGAGTTCTGGCAGCAGTATATTGAATGTCCCAACATCGTTCATCTCTTGGAAGGGCAAGAAAACAGAAAGTGCAGAAAAGTAAATTGCTTTGTTGGCCTCAAAACAGAAAGTGAGGTACCTTCAATTCTTATCTCATCTTTATGTCTTATTTTAGAGGCCTCATTCTGTCTTTCAGTAATACCACAAATACAGTAAAAAATTGCAGCAGAGATTTCAATACTTATAGACAATGAAAATCCCTGCATGTGTGTGTTCCCCCACCTCCCCTGTCTGTTTCTAATTTCCTGTTGTGTCTACAAGATGAAATCCAAAATTATTTCAAAAAGCAAATGGAAAAAAACCCCAAGAACTTGAACTGGCTGAAGATTCCAAGGAGGTCAAATAAAAAAAAAAATAAAAAAAAATAAAAAAAATAAAAAAAAACACCCCACAAAAAAACCCCCCAAAACATTGAGATTCAAATGGCAATAAAATTATTTTTACTGTATTATTTCTAAAAACTAAGTCATATATTTAATCATTTGACAACCTTTTCAATGTTTCCTTGATTTTCTTGTTACTGGAAATAAAAATTTCTAGGGCAATTCATGAGAATCTTTTTCTAAAATAATAATTTTATGATTCAAAGAGGTCATAGGAAAACCCACCAATTGAGTACAACACTGATATTTTATCAGCTTCTTTCCTTTCCTGCCTTCTTTGCCAGCCTGGAAGCAGGAACCACAGCCCAGGAGAAGGGCTGTCACGCTTTGATCACAGGACCAGGGCGAGGCAGGGTTTAACAACTACCGCTCAGTTTCCACAAATCACGTCTTTTCACTAATTGCAGCCTACGCCGGAGCAGTCTGGTCTTTCACAGACTGGTGTGCAGGATGAAAGCTGGAGAGCCCATCACTGAGACTTGTGCTGCTGTGTGCAAGGTCCTCTGATTTCTGTGTGTCCCCAAAATGGGGGCCCAGATCGGCTGTGGGACTGGTGGCAGGGGCTCAGCCCCAGAGAGGTGACTGATGCCAGCGAACACACCCAGTGCAGTTGAGGGTTGAAGCAGGGCACTGGGCAGTTTGCAGAACTTCTCCTTTGGAAGGCAACATGCCAAAATCAGTTTCCGACCCCACATCTACAGATTTGCCGGTGTCTTTCGCTACATGTAAAGCAGCTCATGTTTAACCTCGTCCTTTCCAACCCCCCACCGCATTTTGTTCTTCGATCAAGGCAAAAAGCGGGTTCGGGAGGGTCCCACCGCCCCGGCAGCCCTGAGGGGGCTGTGCCCGCCGCACAGGAGCCCCGGGGCTGCGCTGCCCCTCGGGCTGCCTCGCCTCCAACCCCCCGGACTCACGGCCCTCATGGCTGGCTGCCATGGCTGCTCGCACGGTATCCTCTTCGGTGCGGAGCAGGCGGCTCAGACCCTTCATCGCTGCCCCTGGCTCCTCTTACTCCTCACGCAAGGGAAGGGGCCCCCGGCGGGTGTGCGGAGGGAGGTGCCCTGTGCTGGCCCCGACAAACCGGTTCTGGGGCTCGAGGTCTCACACACCCCTGCGGGCACGCCTGCAGCAGCACCCACCGCATGGACACACCACCCCGAGGGGCAGAGGTGTGGAGCAGCTTCGGGAGTTTGTTCTAAGAGATACTAGGAATTAAATACACTGCATTTCTTGGCACCAGCTAAGCACTGAGCAGGATCATCCCTGCCCCATCCAATCCCACCCAGGTCTTCTCTGGCCTTATCTGCCAACAGCACTTGGTACCTCCAACTGCACACACAAGACAAAAGGCAGTCCCGTTGCATCACACAAACAAGTGACACTTTATTACTAATTACCACATAGTCATGGCTGCATTACTAATTACACAGTGGTCACAAAGCTCTCTCTGCGGTTCGAGACCATTTGGGGAAGTTATTCTCACCACTGTCAACCAGCGTTCACTGCACTGGGGAAGGCAACTATCCCTGCATCCCTGCAAGCTTGACACAGCCTTGGGATGTAAGAGACTGAGGTGCCTCTGGCATAAATTTGGGCATAACTACACACATGCAGTAGCAGTTTTGATCCAATCACAATTTCAGGTAGGCAGTATTTTCATTTGCTTTTGTTAAAGTCCCATCAAAATAAACACACACACACACAAAAGTGTCAGTTTTTCGGAACTGACATACTGAGATCCATCCAATCTATTCCTCAGTTTATCTTGCAGTCCACTGTTACTTTGATCTACTTAAGGCAGCATTGATATTTCATTTCACACAAAAAATTATTTTTCTCAGATAGGGAACAAAAATTGAGTGACTACCTTACATTTTACTTTAAGAACATCTTACCTGCCCATGGTAAAATTAATCAGAAAGACTCCAGAGTTTGTAAACTGAGCAAATTTGGATACTAAACTATTGGCTCAGATTCAGCTTATCACAGATGAAGAAATTTCACAATTCTTTTTTCCTTTAAACACTTTTGATACAGATAGGCTGTAATGTATAAAAATCTTCACATTTGATACACCTTAGTCTGATAAGACAATTACATCAACTGTACTTAAAGTAGGTGAACATTACTCAGCCAAAAAAACCCTGAAACCCTGTGAAAAAAATACACCCAAGTGAGAAGAACAAGCAACTGATTTTGCCATAGCTGAATTATACAGGTTTCATTTTTTCTTGCTTCCCATCAAATGTTCCAGCAAAATTCCTTAAGAGGAAGTTTCACTTCTCTACAATGACTGGGCTAGTAATACAGACGCACTGCTTTTAACATTAATGCTCCTTCTCAAAATGAGTGACCAGAGACAAACACAGAGCGATCAGGTTTGCCTAGAAAGCTGGCACCAATGGAGGAATAGATTTGCAGCCTCATACAGAGCATGGGTTACAGTAAAATCATAATTTTACATACAGTCAGGAAACACCAGCTGCTAGTTTCCATTCTAATTACTAACATACAGCACTATTTCAGAGCATATCCTATGAGTACAACTACACGGGCTCAAATTTTGTAAATAGCAAGTTTACCACATTTTCTAACTACTTCCCACAATATTGACTCCTTCAAATGGCTCCAACAAACTGCAGAAAGACTGATACAGAAACCTACAGAGATGCAGAACCCAAAACAAACTGCAGAGCAAGGAAGTAATGTAACATATTTTTCACTTGCCTTCTCAGCATCTTTGACAGGAACTGAGAGAACTTTCTGTAACATTTAGTATTAAAGCAACAGTAGTAATACATACATAAATGAACCAATATAAAGATAAAATGTAAGGTAAGACCCAAGCATGTTGAATAGTGCATAAAGGAGAAAAGGCAAAAATTATCTCCTGTAAAAGGTGAGATTTGAAGTCTAGGTCAGAAGTACTTTTTAATTAAAGTGTGTATCAATCTTATCAACCTGTGTTCTTCTACTTAAAGTATGAAACGACAGGATTCTGAGTCTTGCAGTGCATGAATTCATAGTCTGTTCAATTGCAACTCCTTACAGCTACCCTTATCCCTTATGGTTACAGCTGCCTGTTGCCACCTGCCTTTGCTTACAAGTACTAATTAGAACAGTGAAATAGACAGGCCCAGCCTCAACAGGTGCTCATATATACAAATGGCATCAGAATGACATAGCACAGATCCCCACAACACCCACCAGATGACAAACCTTGGCCACTGCAGCGGCTCGCTAGGCTGACTTGTGGGCAGGATGATTCTTAGTAACTCCAGCCCTTGGCTTGGACCTGCAAACTACAATGTGTGAGAAGGAGAGAGATTGGGCTGTGATAAACCATCCACAAAGTAATTCCAAGGTAGATCAACCTACAGGGAGAACATGTCAAGCCCAAACTCTGTCCTGCTCATGTTTCTGCCTGTTACCAACACTTCAAAATGACAGCTCTATGACACTTCATTTTTAAACAGACAATAAGGTATCTTTTGAGGTTTAGTCAAACTAACTTAATTTTTTCAAGCACTTACAGTTGCTTAGTTTATGCTAAGTAATGCTGACATGAAAATACACAATTAAAAGACACACACACACAAGACAAGGTAATACTTAGATTTTACACTTTATTGAATTAGACAGATACAAACTAATAAAGGGAGAGGTGTTCACTTTCTAAACACCATTGGAAGCTTAATGTTCCCTCAATTGCTTTTATGTCTTTCCTACCAAAAGTTTCCAGCTCCCATCTCTGTCAACAGAACAGCTCATGCTGAATGCTCACTGACATGGTTCAGAAAAAGTCAAGTGAAGCAATTTGCACAGTCTGAACTAGTCCAGCTGATTTACTCTGAAGAAGATAAGGGAGAACTGACATAAAGTCAAATGACAGAGCTGTGGGTACAGTGGCATCTGGCAAACAAACAGATGAGCAGGTTGAGATGGTGTAATCATTCCAGGAATTTTGGAAACAAAAAAGTACATTGTGGACTTAGCCTGGGCATCTAAGATATACCATGTACATATTGGATTAAAAAACAAGCAAATCCCCAAGTGATTCCAATACAGTTAAACAACAAAATAAGTGCTTCTTTAAAAGAGTTTGCAATTAAAAAGCAACAGATATTGCATACAGGGTTTAGCATTGTTTGTATAACTTCTAAGAAATATGCTGTCATAATAAATTATTTGTCAGATAAATATTTAATTATACTCAAACTCCTTTAAGCACTTTGTTGTGAACAGAAAAAGCTAAACAGTGTATTTTAAATATTTGCACTTAATACTTTCCTTCAACATATGCACTGATAAAATATAATTTATTCAGAAATACAAAATAATTTTAAAGAGAAAGATAGGTAAACAGTAAGAAGGTTCATCATCTTGCATATTTGCACATAATTCATTATTATTGCACCATAAGACCTTTTATTTAAAATAAATTAAGTGCTAATGACTGGCAACAATTTCAAACTGTGAAAAGTTCTCAATCTCTTTGGAAAGGTCAAGGATCAAAAAGCGTTTTGTCTGACTACCCTGGAGGAATCCTCTCAATTAGCAGTTTTATTAACATTTTCTAAATCAGTGAAGTCATCCCATATCTCACCACAATGAGATGGACAAGGCTGGTCCATCAATTCTTACTGAAGTCATTTTCAGTAACAACAATGAAAGCTTGATGGTGTTCTAAGTTCTTGTTCTTGTCCTTTGAAACTCTGAGACCAATAAATTCTTGTGTTCACTGAGAAGACATTTGTAAACTGAAGTCAAGCAACTCAAGTCTTCCTTGTTATCACACAGCCAATATAATTAAATTTGGCATTGAATTGTCTCAGAAAGTGTCAGCCTGAGCTACTATGATTACCACAGTGAGGATGGCAGGTCAGGTGTGGTCCTGAGAGAGGATGGCAGGTCAGGAGTCCTCAGAGAGCCTTCAGTAAGGACAGTGTAGCACCCTAGCTAATGACTCCTGCTCTCTAGGGAGCTTGCCCTATAAGCTTGTTCAATGGCAGCTCTACCCAACCTGTTCTGTTTTTTGAACAGCAGAGAGAATACATGAGGCTGCTCATGGCTCTCAGAAAGTTCCACATGTTCAATACAACAAAACTGCAGTGCTAGTGAGTTTTGATTCTTGGAAACAACCGGGGGGGGGGGG
>VXAY01003403.1:267314-290545 GCA_013399855.1 Oxyruncus cristatus
ATAAGGGGGAAGAGTGCACCAACTGTTAGAAGACTATTCAAGGTCTGCTTATATATTAACAGAAACAAATATTTGGAAAACTTGGTTTTATCTTTTATCAAGTCACCTTTACAAAGTCAATCTTCCTGCACATTTTTTTACAAGTAAACATACCTCTGAATAGAAAGAAACCCAACAACACAAACATTTGTGCTAGTACATTACTGGGCTTCAAACTGTTAACTGTATATATTATTTTGCAACAAAATGCTACGGCTTGCTGTTTTTTTTTAAAGAACAAGTGTTCCGTGTTTGTATCCGGGACAGCCTTAGACATTACAAATATTATTGAAGAGATATAGTCACTAGTCAGACTGACTTCTCCTATACAGGAAGCTAAAAGCCATTAAAGTAGTGTGAACTTCAATGAACTGCTATTAAGAAGGATATAAAAATCTTCAGTTCTATACCACCGAATTCACATGTTGATATTACAAATATATATGTAATCCTCATAGAAGACACATAAACTTCACTTACTTTCATTAGAAATATGACAATTTACCACCAGAGAAGATCAAATACCAATGCGATTTTCATTATAATCAGATAATAATAAACACCAATGAATGTGTATTGTTTTTATCAAGGGAACAGGAGTGAAGACTTCTGCTGAGGACAACTCAGCTCTGTTCAGCTATTTTGGTAATTGTGAGGTCATCGTAAATGATCCTCCCCTGATTTCTTGATATACGCTTATGTACAACTTCCCTGACAAGACTTTTTTGGATTTCATATCTAGACAGGGCTGTACAAACCTTTGCTTTTTCAAGTTTGGCTGTTGTATCTTACCCATAACTATAACAGCAATAGATGTCAGAGATTTTAAGAAATATGTTAAACAAGCCATATTTCCATAACATTTGTCAATAAAATAAAATGTACATTATGTAACAGACACAAGGAACCATTTAGAAAATTCTTAACATAGGAGAAAAAACCCCCAAAGCATACTTTTCCAAATGTGTTGAGCCCAAACCGAGGGAAATATCCAAGAAATTCCGACAAGATACTTCTGAAAAAAGAAGAGAAAGCAGTGCCCTCTGCTGGTAAAGTTCTGAGCAAGTCACAATTCCAAGGGCTTTTAACATCTTCTCTGTTACTTTTCCTATGCCTGGCACCTAAAAAAGAGTAAGTAACATTATACTGGAAACTTTCCACTAGTAGATCCATAACCAAGAGCAATTTAAATTAAACACAGCTTGGAAGATTACCAAGAAAACTGTATCCTTTCAGTAGAAATTTTCCTTTTAGAACAGAAAAAAACATACGTGACAGAGAGGAAATGTCATGGTGTCTCTTACCTTTCTAATGGGCAAATCTTTTAGGAAGTCTAGCACTGCTTGTCTCTCAGGAGTAATTCTGTATTGCCCATTAGGCTTATTACGATCACTGCACATTTTTGCTAACATTGTATTTGGTGCTATTCCTTAAAAACAAACAAACAAACCCCACATTTAAAAAAATACAAGATAAAGATTAATTTCTACAGTCCAATATTTAAAAGTAAATGAGTAGCCTACATATTTGGCAAAGACTAAAATAAGGAACAGAATGACAATAACTGATAACCAGACTTGATACAAATCTGCAAAAAAATGTTGAGACAGACATCAGAGAACATAAATACATGTAGCAGATTAAATATAACATAAAAAGTTTACTTCCTGTTTTAAGATAGGATAACACAGCATGCCCTAATAAGTCACAAGGAGTTAATACCAAGTGCTTGAAAATAACATCAATTACATGATTGAACACTTCCATGATGTGACTATGGTGAGACAACAGAAATGCTTCTAATAGCAGTTATAATGAACGCTTTAGGAGAAGATCTTTCTTCCTTGTATTTCAGTAAAAAGATTTTTTTGGCAAAATTTACCAAATTTTAGTATTTTGTGAGCTAGCACTGCAAGTAGTCATTTAGAAATATATTTATTTCACAGACACTGGTAGGAATGAGGAGGGATGGCTCTTTTCTATCAAAGAATTTGTTTTAGAAATGAGTTCTGGAATTGGTTTAGCAAGAAAACTAAAATAATTCTGTGCTAGAGTCGTAGTGGTCCAACTTTTGATTAGCTCACTGATAAAACATTATTCAAGATGGCAGAAACAATTCTACTTACTACTGATTACCAGTATTTTTTCAGTTAGCCTTCTAATTGTTTTTTATTGGGCTTAAGATCCCTGATTGCACTTATAAAACCTATGTTTGTTTTCTAAACACAAACTTATCCTTAGGAACACAAAATTTCAGTAAACAAAACTGATATTTGCCTACCACTTGTGAGATACCATACATGGGCGGAAGACTCATCCGGCTTCCTCTTACAAGCTGTTTCATTACCTCTGCTTACATTTCACATTCCCTTGGCCTTCTGTATCTGCTTCATAAAGCTCAGCATTCCCTAATGCCTCACTGACCTGGTTCACAAAGCAGTAGGATGGCTTCCAAACTATGTGGCTAGGGACACATACTGGTTTTAGTGACCTAATGCAGATTATAATCAAAATATTTGATATTTAGAGGTAGATTGCCTGAAGTCAAGACATAAAACTTGATTGGCAAATATTACAAAGCTACTAAAGAGTTTATTAACTTCAACACATATTTACTTCTCTGAGAACTAACATTTTAATGAATTTTGGTATTGTCTTAAGCAAGGAATGGTGTGGAGAAGTCAGAAATACATAACAATATGGATCTGCTATTCAAATTAAAATCAGTTTAGCAATGAGTGACAGAGTTCACTGTGACCCACTGGCTGACAGAAACAATTTACATGATGCACTAAAATAACAACCACCTGTGCTACAATCAGCTCAGGTGCACTGGTCATGTCATTTTTCCACATTACTTACCTGTATTTCAAGAATAAAGAAGCAAAAAGATAACTGTTTCAGTGATTAAAAAAGAGAAAATAGGAAAACAAATAGCAGTGGCTTTAATAGCTATGAAATCTCATGAAACAATTGAAAGTCACAGTCTTTGCAGAAGAGAGCATGTACATACAAAGACAGTATATTTCTTTGCAGCACAAGAATGCTGTGGCAAGGTTAAATTTTAACTGATACCTTCTGAGACTAGAGTAGAAGACATTTTGGAAATACAAAGATTTATTATTATTCATGGTCTGAATACCTGCACTAGCAGTCAGTTGAGTTTTCTGCTCAATCCTAAAGCGAATTTCCTTCACAACTTCCTCTGCAGAAGTACCAAAGACAACTGAATTTTCTACTGATTGACCTCTTTGTTTAAGGTGAGATGTGTTGTCTTCAAACAGTACGGGTGAAGAAGAGCATTCACCTTCATTAAATTTGTCAGACATGTTCATATCATCTTTATCTAAGATAGAAACACAAACAATTAATACATCCATATATAACATCCGGATTTCCTTCTGTAGTGGCTGTAGAGTTCATTAGTGGTTTTATTTCTTTGTATTTCTATTTAGACATTGCTTTTTTTTTTTTTTTTTGAAGACACGAGAGTCATAACTGCTTTGTTTTTAATATGTTTTGAACTTGAACTTTTGAACTTGGCTGAGATTGAAGCAATTAAATATTAGCTAGGAGACTGGACATAATTTCCAGAAAAGCAAAAACGTTTAATGGCCTGTCGCTGTAGCAGCTGAAAACCACCAAGATTTTGGCTTTATTTTTGTTTCCTATCAGATTAAAGGCCAGATGCTCTCTCTTTCTGGTGGAAATGAAAATCTTTTGCAGAATTTTTTTCAATATTCTCCAAAGAAAATTAGGTTTCTGGAATATCTGGTTCTCGAACCATCAGCCTAGTGAGCTTCTTGTTTTCAACTGCAGTCATGGTAGAACAAGTAATTCAGCAGTCCTTTGTCTGAGTCTACAAACATTACCATTACAGTTTCACATTCCAAGCACTTGTTCGTGTTTCAGAGAAACAAAGATGTCAAAGAAATATGAAGAAGCACATGACTACACATCAGTGATATTTCTTTTGTAAAGATCATGCCAGTTCATTGCTTTCTATTTTATTAATACTTTTCTACAGTAGTGTATCCTTTATTATCCTCTTAATGACTTTTCAGATAATTTCTGAATACTGATAATATTAATGTTCCTGTTAGTGCATCTATCAACCATTTTACTACGCAATTTGATTTAGATAACCCACCACCACTTTTTACACATTATACTCATATTAAAAGAAAAATATCTCCAAGTCTAAATCATTAACAGTATACCTTTTATTAACAGGTGAGCAACAGAGAAGGTTGACCTGTAAACTAAAAATCTGAGGTAGAGAATACATGCAGGGACCTAAGTATTTACACTTTCAACGGGTGCAGCTTATCTGAAGATTATGTTACATGCATGAGTGACTGGCACCTCCGACTCCTGGTACCGTGGTCATCGCGACTGACGCCATTTCACGAGGCGAGCAGCCCTTCTCTGGAACCGTGTTTGTGCCTCTCCCTTCATTATCAGGCCCAGAAGGTCCTGTGCCTCAAGGAGACAAACCAGATACCTTCCTTCCCTCCCTCCTGGCCTCAGGTCCCTGGGCACCAGGCAATCACTCCACCCCTTGCCCGCCTGCGGGTTCTGCTCCAGGCCAGCCTGGGCTGTGGGTGATCCCTGTGGGTGATCCCTGTGGCTGCAGTGTCAGGAAGCATTCGTAGCCCCAGGAGCACTGTCTGTCTGTTAAATCCCCTGCAACGGGTCCTGAGGGGGAACTTGCACCAGAGCTGCAGCTGGACAGAGAGACCTAGGACTCCCCGGTGTCCAAGGACACCTCTGCCATTGTCTGCTTCCTCCGAGGACTGAGGGAGGGACTCTTGTTTTTATATGATTTGAGTCTAGACTAAGAGTGTTATATTGATGCATCAAACCACGTGCTATGATCCAACCCGATCTGCAGAGGGTCCAGATTGTATTACATTATAAATTCTTTATTTTGCTACTTACAGGTTGCATTACACTGATTCTCCTTCTAGAAACTGTTTGCCATTCTAATAATAAATTCCACGCTATGCTAACAATTAAATTCTGTTAAGGAAAATAAAACTTAAATCCTAACTACAATTTAGTGCCATCATCATTCTAACAAGAATCCCTAAAAGAAACTGCCTGTCCTCTCAGTGTCAGGTGACCACATGAAAAGTAATTCGCTTACCTACTCCTGTAGGGCTTTCTGTGTTAAAAAAGAATCTTCTCCTATCTTCAGGCCAGTTCAGTCTTTCTTCCAAGTGCTCTGTTATGTTCAGGTAGGCTTCATCTAGGCCCATAGGCATAAAGTTGGGATCATATTCAGCCAGTATTTCTCTAACCTTGATAAACACATAGTGAAAGTTTAAAGCCTCACTGCTGTAAGAGCAGATCTTGACAATTAGGACATCAACAAATGTACTCCAAAACTTCAAGATGACCAATAAATATTAAAGATACTTAAGGAACAAATTATTTCTTCATACTGTAAAATTATAGTAGTGCTTCTCACAAGTAGCAAGATACTAGTAGTGAGAACTAAACAGATTCGGAGCAGTGTATTTTACTGCAGAGGTCACTGAGAGCAGTGCATAAGGACTCCGGAGCCACTAAGTTCACAGACACTGCAGTAATCATGTGAATAAAACTCTGGGGACATGAAACGCAGCAAAGCAGATGAGCTGATGCACCTTTCTGCAATGTGTGTCAGATACCACATAAGCAAGGGTTAAAAAACCCCACCATCAACTGCAAACATCTAAGTTTTAAATTACATTAAAACTAAAGTTATAGCCAGTATTTTAGAGCAGTGGTTAATGCCACAGTCAAAACTTTTTGGGAAATCTTTAGTGGTAAGTCTATCTTCCTTAGAAGGAAACATAATAAAATAAATGGTCAAAATAAAAGCTCTACCTTCTCTCCTCTCTGATTTTTTTTAAAACATGGAGGAAAATCTGACTGCCTCATGTGTTTTCCTATCAGTTTGGATCAAATTCTTAGGTATCACAACATTTGTTCACCTGTACTTCATCTTTCTGAAACTGAATAAAGATAGGATTCACTATCGACCTTTAAATGACAAAATGAAATATTTTTAAATATTTTCAATCTAAATCCCAAGTGAAAATCCAAATCCAAATTAAAGTTTAGTGGTACTATAGTCAGATGTGGACATAGCTTTTTAGCAATAAATCCAGGCATGGGTGCACACACACACGGAATCTTCTAGCATGGTAATTTCGGGTGGACTTAGGAGAGATTAAAAAAACGTTTAATACTTCACCCTATGAAACAACAAATGAAATACGTAACATGAAATCCAAGATCCTTACCAAGTTCAAATCCATTCTGAAATACTCAAATTTATATATGTTTTTTTTACAGAACTGAAAAAAATCAAGTAAGATCAACCTTACCTTACTTTTTATATGTGAAGAAACTGAGGCTTCATAAAAATAAATGAGTAAGTTTCCATAATTTTATGGAAGTCAGGAGACTTGTGTCATGCACTGGTTTGATTTAAAACACACAAAAGATCTTTTTCCTTTTTTTTTTAATAAACAAGGCTTTTGGGTAATCTAACTACTTCTTTTGGCACTGAGTAAACTACTTCCATTAAAGCAAAATATGAATTCTTTTTTCCCTATTTCTTCTGCTCTTTCTATCAAGTCTCTTCTTTTTAAAAAAACTCACTAATGTTCTTTGCTTTTCTTTCTTCCCTAATTAGTATTCAAAATTATGATTATGCATTTTATGAAACTATTATCTCCATTTTTCCTATGTACTTGCAACTTCCTAATAATTAGATCATGCTCCATGGTTTTGAACTTTTAAGAATATTAAGGCTCAAGTGCTACTGCTACACAGAGGTTTTCAAAACCTCTATCAGCAGCACTACAACCTTCAATAAAACAGCAAGATGGGTGAATGCAATGCTATTTCATCCCCTTGCCCAAAACCACCAGTGTTTTGTTTAACTTACATTTAAAGCCACATTACTGAAGAGTTCACTATTTAAGCTATCACTTTTCATATTATCTAGAACTGATATTATGGATAAAGTCTAAAACCAAGTACACTGACGTTTGGTTAGAGAGTACTTTCAGACTTACCTCTTTACTCACTTTGCCATATTTTTCAAAGTTTACTGGTACTATTGTGAGGTGTGGACACAGCTTTTTAGCAATAAATCCTGGCATGGCTGCACGCACACCAAATCTTCTAGCATGGTAATTTGAGGTGGACTTAGGAGAGAATAAATAAGTTTAGTGTTCAGTAATAAATTCTTCTTAAAGTTTCTATTAAAGAATCATGTTCTAATCACGTATCTTCACACAGAAAAGACCAACAAGGCTTAGAGTTTATACGCACTTCCCCCTCTCCCCTCCTGCCTTTCAGACTGTTTATGTACTTTAAATTTTCATTAGTACACTTTTTACTGCAAAAGAAAATCCAGCTTTCACGGTCAAGTCTAAGAACAGTTGTTTTTTCTATTATTTTTGTGTTTTCCACACTTTCTATATAATAGCGTCATTACACTATGTTATTATTGTTATGGTTTATTAGGCTTAAGATTCATGTAATCAATTTCTGTAGTTTAATATGTGGCCTTACCAACATACTCATTGATCCCACTGCTATAGGCTTTTCCTTCAGCTCTGGATTGTCTCTCATTTCCACAGCTGCATAGAAGGCATCCATGTCAATGTGTACAATTGTACTGCTGAGGTTACGGCTCTGTTCCAGTTCTACCACAAGTTTGTCCACCTGACCAGAAGAAATCAATAACTGAAAAACTAACCTGGCAGAAGTGCAGCAGTACATGCACCTTGCATATAGTTAATGAAAAAAACCTAACAAACCCAATCACCACAAAACCAGCATCAAAAAAAACAAACAGTGAAGTTTCTGATGAATCTTGCTTCCAGAGAGAACACTGCTGCACAAAAACCATCCCAAAACTCAACGAAAAAAACCAACTGTTCTGATCTAGCCCCAGCTGGCAACTAAGTTCATGCAGCCACACCCTCACAGTGGAATGAAGGAGAGAGTCAGAAGACTAAAAGTGAGAAAACTCATGGATTGAAATAAAGACAATTTATCACAAACAAAAAGCTATGTACACAAGCAAATCTAAATAAGGAATTCATTCACTGCTTCCCATGGGCAAGCCAGTGTTCAGCCAGCTCCAGGAAAAACAGGGTAACAGTTACTTGAGCAGACAAATGCTGTAACTGCAAAAGTCCCCCCTTCCTNCATATGGTCTGAAATATCGCTGTGGTCAGTCAGGGACACTGTCTGAGCTCTGTTCCCTCCCAAATCCTTGTGCACCCCCAGCCTTCTCATCGGTGGGGTGGGGTGAGCAGCAGAAAAAGTCTTAGCTGTGTGCAAGTGCTGCTCAGCAACAGCTAACCACCTCTGTATTACCAGCACCGTGTTCAACAAGAATCCAAAATACTGCCCCATGCCAGCTACTGTAAAGAAAATTAGGTCCATGACACCCAAAATTAGCACAAAAGCCCACCCAACAAACAACAAAATCCCACATGTGGAAAAAAACAGATGATGTAGCTGATTCAGACAGAAACTTTGTAAGACCACTGAACATGCAGCTTTAGTTGAAGTACTTCATTTCAGTGACATAGGTTATTTTTAAAAAATGAAAGCATGCTATTAGAGAATTCCCAACACTCCTAAACAAAGCAATCACACTTCAAAAAATTGGCCTAGAAAGGTGAAGACCAGCAGTTCACAGGACACAACCATCCTGTCTTGTCAGAAATAAGGTCTCAAACAAACAGGTTCATTCATGGCTAAGTAAGCTACTGTCAATCCCTCAATAAAATTCCTCAAAATTTGTTATAGGAATCCATATCATATGAGGCTAGATTGCCAGGAAAACTACAAGGTTTTTAAAGAAAAGCCTATACACGAAGTTTGTTTCACTCCATATGGTAAAGATGTATCGCTACTAGTACGTTGTGAGCAGTACTGCTTTATCAGCGCCATGGTGATGTGAGGCAGAGGCCAAGCACAGAGACCACTCTATGAAATACGTTGATTGCGCTTAATTTTCTTGCAATTTTTTATCAAAAGACATGCAGATCATGTGCTTATTCCTGAAACAGAGTTCATATGCATTAGATATGGACTGCGCATGTCATGAGAAAGTGTGAGTGAATTATTTGACAGGAGATTTATAAGGTCTACTGATTTAAGATAACTGTTTTGGCAGCATCACATATCATTCTATAAGCAAGAAAATACAGGCAAAAAAAAGAAAGAGTTATTAAAATAAGATTATCTAACCACATTAATGATTATGGTAACCTTGATTTACACAACAAAAGGCTGCCACTGCTAATAAAAAATCAAATGATGGGCGTAATAGACCTCAAGAAATGGAATTAGTAAAAAGGAACCAAAGTTTCACTTTGCTTGCAGACACAAGAACACACACAAAATCATGACATTAAGGTATCATTACAGAAATGTCTCTGGACTGACTGCAATGCATTTATGGTCCTGGAAAGGAATGTTCACGTGCAATTTGCAAGGTCAGTTGAAGACAGTTTCTTTTTTTTTTTTTCTTTTGTCAACAGAACTGCCTCATAAAAAAACCATAAAAACCTTATCCAAAAAAACCATTTTTCAAGCTCAAGACTCTTGAACCAAGACAACTGAGCTTGGAATGTTCTAATTAAATTGCTGATTAATGATTCACAAAGTATTTTCTTTGTTTTGTTCCAACTTGATTTGAGGAATGAAAGGCTAGAATGGGGCCTTAAACTAGGCTATTCCATACAGAACAGCACAGTATGCTCTTTGAGGCTGAGAAAACTGGTTTAAACAAATTAAAAGCACAGGAGGAAAGCCATTCAAATAAACAACAACCAAAAAAAGTGGAGTATTTACAATATTTTCATTTTGCTATTAATTCAACAGAGTTTTATGTCACACTATAATCATCAAAAGCATCCTTATTTTAAATTGTACTTTGCAGATAATTTTTGGGTTACTCTCAAATTCAAGTTGTTTAATTAATACTGTCAATTGCTATTCTAGTCACACAACTCCTGTATTTCAATTTATCACATTCTTTTTCCTTTTCCTCTCCAAATATATTTCTAACATGCTACTTACTGATCAGCTAACACACACATCTAAACAATGAAGCAAAATTATACTAAACTAATCAGAAATACAAAAAGATAACTCCTCAGCAAAAGAAACTGATACAAGCAATATGACATAACAAAACCCAGCCAGACATATTTAGAGAACTCTGGGTACCTACAAATGTCTCCTTAAAAGGTATGGAGTAACTCCTTAGGGGCAAGTTTTTAAAAGCTTCTTTCAATTATCCTTTGAAGATAAAAAGAGATACTTCTTAAAATTTATTGATAAGCTAGATTGAAAAAAAAAAACCTAATAAGTACAAATTGTGTTTAGAAGTTTAATTTTGCTTACAGTGACAGAAAATTTGAAGAGTAACCTCTCCTTCTTTCTTACCCTATGATACAAAATATGAGTTTTCAAAGCATGACAGAAGAGTCAATAAAAGCAAGACAATAGTAACTATTTAGAGTATTTGCAAAGTCATGGTAGTAAGCGCTCTTCTGAAAAGATGGCCTTCTAAGGAAAACTAAAATTTGAGGAATATGTTCATAAATTCCTTGGTAAACACACACTCTACTGGCAAGAAAGACAGCAAAATCCAAGATGTCAAGATGTTTTTGTAGCAAAAAAGATCTAAAATTAGACAGAAATGTGCATGCTATACCCTCTAATGACAGTTCTCATGAAGTATGACAGCTGATCTAACAGTTTCTCCATTGGAAATAAAGATGACTGCTATTTTAGCAAGTAGCATAAAGATATCAAACAGTTTCAAACTTGGGTCTCAGTAAGACCCACATAGAGAGAATTTCTCTAAGTTTCTTTTTTTTTTTCCTATAGAAAGTAGTGTTCGCAAGAAACATTAAAAGAAAATAACATGATATTAAAAGATCAAAGAATCAAGTTCAGAAAAAGCCAACAGGAAGGTAGACAAAGCAATACAAATTCATTGGCTTCTCCTGTGTGCACTACATATTCTGTCATTACATAACTATACATTAATATTATATATAGGATTTGTGTCCTTTATGTCATGTAAGGACATATTATTTTATAAGAAAGACTATTCTCTTTAAAATAAATAGTTCTGTGATGAAGGTAGGATGGAAATGGAAGTATTTCTTTCCCTAATTAAATGATTTAAAAGCTACCTCAGTTAACTAAAAAAAAACCAATTGTACAAGCAGAGTCATAACTGACCTATGTTAAAGATTCATTAATAACCATTAGTGGCATACAGACTTACAACAAACCTTTCTGAGGTACTCAGAATTGCAAGCTTTTCTGAGGGCAAATTTGAGACACAACTGGCACCTAATGTACAGAAGTGATTTGCAAATCTGAAATGAACAAAAAAAGCTGTACACCATTAAAAGCTCAACCTGTAGTCCTCACAATGGCATTGAAAATCAATGGATGTGTCTAATCTTCATGTGCTTCAGCTCCTAATCTACAAACCAAAAAATAATACTACTTTTCTGGAGTAATGCAAGAATTAAGAATTCACAGCATGTGGTGTACAACACAGAAAACTCTCTGAGGAAGTCAGTAATTCTGTATTCAAAACTGACGACTGTGATCTTCCTCATTCCATCAGAGGCCACTAAACACAAATATACACATATTCTAAAACTCAAGACTGATATGATAATTATTAAAGTATTTAACAAATCTTTACATAACTTACTTTAAACTGATCAGACAGAAGAACAGGAATTACTTTGCTTCATTTTACTCACTTAAGAGAACATTTTGGAGGGAATTTGCAAGCTGTTTCTCTAGCAAGTTTTTATTAAGATGACATCATCAAAACATTGTGCACTTTAACTTGAATGTCTAACATCAAAACAGCAGTTAACATTGTGCCTGCCACCAGAACTTAATGCAATATACTAGAACACACCAAAATGTTTGATTTGACATTTACTCCAAAAAGCCTCTACAAGATTAGTACCTGCAGCTGTGCTTTCAAGAGCTGTTGTGTTGTGATTTTCTCTTTTAGCTGCATCATTTTTTCAATCCGTTGGTTAACTTGTTGATCTTTTTTAAGTTCATTTTCATAAAATCTAGAACCCTGAAAGAAAATCACAAAAACACTAAAGGTTTTTATTTGTCTTCTCCTTTAAGCAACTATATCTGATCTTTAAATACAGAAAACATAAAACAGTGATGGTTTCTAATGCATTCTTTGGATTTTCATATAAATTATACAGAAAAGACATCACTGGTCCTTTGCATCTCTAGCTTCAAATGACACAAACATATTTCTCCTTCTCAGAGCCCCTACACTTAAATAAGGGACATATTTAGAGAACTTTGTATGTTTACTCATTCTAACACTTAACAACAAAAATTCAAAAAGTGTAGATAAATGTCCAAACTATTCTTTGCAATAATCCAAGGTATGGAGTATAAAACTCTAATAAAAATTTATTTAGGCATTTTGGCAGATTTTCATATAGTTTAATATATATGGAAATACAAAATGACATTGTGTAGGTCAAAGCCACTTGTTACATTGAGTATTCTGTTGACCTTTTAATCTTGAAGGACATTGAAGAATTAGAAGCTATTTGGAAGAGGATGATCAAAACCAAATGGGTATAAAAAAGTCCTGTTCCTCTCAAGTATGTAATTGCTCCTTCAAAAGGCACAAATAAAAGGAGATCTAATGAAAACATAAAAAGAAAACAATCATTTACAGAATGTATAATGTGATTTCCTTTCCTGACTCATAACAACGAAAAGAGGGAATGTAATGAAATAGAAAAGAGGAAAATTCAAAACCAGGAAAAAATATTTTCTTGCAACATCTGCTTAGCTTACAAGAGAAATAACATTTGCAGGAAGAAGTAATGTCTTTTATTGAACTATTTGGTAGAATCTGCAAGAGTGGACAAATTTTTAGCTTTAAGTGTCTGACTACCAAATTGTAAGTGATACCAAGAATCCAGCCACAGTCAAGTAAGAGCCAGGCATTTATATAAAAAGCAAAAATATCAACTTCTATAATAATGATAAAAAAGATGAATGGCAGAACTGTAATGTGTCATGTCTCATTGCTTAGAGAAAATCTCTGATTAGAAGAAATTCTTTGAATATCAGACATGCATTTAAACTTTTCTCCCTCTGCAATCAAACATGACTTGTTGTGACTCATTGAAAGAAATAAGTACCAAAATGTAGGTGTGGAAAGCAACCCAATACTTAAGATTATTATTAAGCTGTGGGCTTTTTTTACTTCTTTTGTGGTATTTCACAGTTGAAATGCCATAAAAGCTTGCTCTAATGCAGTTGTGGGTAGTGCTTGTAGGTGTAATTTCAAAGATTATAGAAAAGTTTAATAAAAAGAATCAACGCTTCTTTTCAGATTTCTTGACGTGTATCTGGTATTCATACTCTCTGCTCTGTTTGGACAGAAATATATTTTAATAGATACATGCCTGTAAGTCAGTTTTAAAAGCCTGTTTTACAGTTCATTCTATTTCATCCCAGGAAATGAAACAGTAACTTCGCTGTTGAAATAATTTATGCAAATATCATTATTTGGCATATGTCTGACAAAGCACTGTTTTCAAGAAAGAGCAAACAGAATAAATAGAAGAAACATCTAATCAAAATGGAGCTTGATAGCATATACAGTATGATCAACATGGCCACCTCTCTTGAACACCAAGAAGACAGCCAGGAAGACAGGCAATAAACACCACAAAATTCTACTGAAAGTACTAGAAAAACCTAATTACATCAAATTCATCAGTTACAGGAAGGTGACCAATTGAAGTAAATCTGCTTAGCTAATTAATGATGGGGTGGACAAAAGGAATAGAAAAAGGCAAAACAAGAGGCCTAAGGAAGCTGCAACCTTCACAATTACCTCTGGAAAATGCTGTGACATTTAGGTACTGCTTTGGACAAAAAGGGAGTGTTTAAGGATATACTCAATTGTATTCCTCCATTTCCCTGTGGGTGAACCCAACAATCCTGTGTGATCCTAAGCTACAGTCTCTGCCCTTCCTCCTAACACATGCCTTTCTCCTAAGAAGATGCTGTCTATACATACATGTGAGGGATAAAATATGGGGAAGGAAGAGGGCCTTATGATACCGGACCACAGATAAAGTATACAAAAAATGTAATCAAACCAACCTTGGTAGCTTCCATGATGATTTTATTAATTTTCTCTTTATCCAGACCTTGCATTCCAGCTTTGTTATCATTAAGGCCCATTCTAAGTAGAAATCCATCATTACAAGAACTGCTAGCAACTTTTTTCATATTGTCCATTGTACTTCTTGAAAACAAGTACCTGTTTCAAGACTTAATAACTGGAAAAAAAAAAAGAATTTACATCAAATATTTATGTTCTAACTGAACAGTAACAAAAAATAAATTTTGGAATTCGTTTGCTTAATTTATTGAATAAGCATTTTAAACTTATTCAGAAAACAACACACATCACAAACACGAAGACCTGTATTCCTGCAAAGTGGCCACATGAGACCTTCCACAATCACCACCATAAAGCCACTCTATGAGTGTTTGGAGAACAGTAAGCCTCTACTCTTTTATTAATTTAAAAATATAGTCTTTTAAAAGCTTCCTCACACAAACAATGGAGCACCACCAATTTCAGGTAACGACTAGTACACCTCACATATGCACGTGACATTTATGCCTGTCAAATGAAACAACACTGTTTTAAGCACAAAATACTATTCACTAGATTATTATGTTTGAAGAAGCTGAATTATTTTTAAATTACAGAATACCACTGCTCATTTAGTCCTCATTCATGCTTGAGAAAAGCCATAGAATCTTTCTCAGTAATTTCTAGCTCAAATTCGAAACTCTTGTGTTAAAGCTCACCTATTAGAAACAGATGGCTTAAGTTAAAAATTTTGAATAAAACCCTATTGTTTAATTCAGGGTAAAAGTCATACATTCTTTTTTTCCATTAACGTCTAGAGCCACGGTATCCAACTGGTAGAACTTACCAAGCCTTTACTACTCAATTACTCCCATCAGCAATTTCTCATACATGTAGGTACTTCTGGCACGTGAACTTCTGACACCTTCCCTTGTTCTTTATGAAAGGAAATAGCTGAATCCATCAATAGGCTTTAATTATACGGAAAACTGTCTAGATATTAAGTTGATCTCAAAAAAATAAAAAAAGTGAATTTCATCTTCTATTGCACGAACCTGTGGTCTTGTTTCTGCCAGATTCAAACAAGCAGAATCACAGAACAGTTTGAGTTGGAAGGGAACTTTCAGAGGTCATCAAGTCCAACCCTTGCAATGAGCAGGGACATCTTCAACCAGATCAAAGTACTCAGAGCCCTGTACAACCTGACATTGAATGTTTCCAAGCATGGGGCATTCACCACCTCTCCGGACAACCTGTTCCAGAGTGTTTCACCACCCTTACTGTAAAAAACTCACTTTTCTTGTATCTAATCTGAACCAGTCCTCCTCAGTTTAAAACCATTTCTCCTTGACATATTGCAACAGGCTCTGATAAAAAATCCAAGTGTGATAATGCTATAATGTACTTAAAATGTATTTATTACTGGAAAAGCATACAGAAATAATTTCTTTCTATCCCAAGTCACTGACTCATAATCCACTTCAGTTTTCCTGTCATGCAGAAAGGATGCTGACTCCTCAACTTCCTCTTCAAGCTGCTCCCTGTGACCAGAGCCCTTCCAATTTGGAGAAGCCACACCTTTTCAGGCAAACACAGCAGTTCTATTAAATAACCACAAATTACACAAAGCATTAATGTAAAACAAGAGGAAAAAAAAATGTGGAATCACAGAACACCACTACTGAGTAGAAACGTTTGTTAGTAACTTGGGATGCTTACTCTAAGAGTGTGGTTTTTTATTTTAAATGCCACTTTTGCAGTCCAGGACTTCAGTGGGCTTCATTAGCAACCAAATCTAAGAAGGTCATTATGTATTTTTGTGTTTAGACATTAATTTTTGCTACTAAAGAACCACATAGACGACTTTTAAAAATTAATGTTCATATCTTCTGGATGATCTTCTACTTGAAACATACTAGACAACTGAAGTCAAGATATTACTCATAAAGGCCCAGTTTTATAGCAGAAGCTTTAAACACTAATTTATGTCAGTCAAAAGTCTTCTCTATCACATTGTTTCGTGTTCAGCAATAAAACAAACCCATGGTATTACCAGTGATGGAAAAAATAATTGTCTTTAAAAAGTCTCAAAAATGGTGGTCTCCTGGTGTATTTAATCTTTTTAGCTTTTTGTGTGCAGCAAAATACATTGCCAGTACCAGATAAGCAAATGTACAAATATCGAATAGTACCTTACTTGAAATTAGGAAGAAATATTTATTTGAGGACATGACATTAGTTCTCCAGCAAAGTTTAAAGGTGTATATAAGGGAAAACGTGAATAACAACTGATACAATTTCCATCTGCTTAACATGAATAGAACACGAAGATTACCTTGGTTTCAGATTAACAGGTCTGAAAAAAATACATAAAATATTTAACATATTGAAGTTAATCACAATAGCTACAATAAGACAACAGATAAAGTACTGACAGATAAAACCAGTGGTGATCTGCCACAGACAAAGTGAAAATGGAAATACCTAATAGAGGTAATACGGAAGCAGCACAGTTTGAAACTATGCAAAATGTGAACAAAATGTCAGTGTGGACACTGTTAAGGACAAGTAGTAACTATTTCAATTAACCTAGAGAAAAAGTTCAGTTTGTGATGACACAATGTTATAAATTTGTTTTGCTAAAACAACTTGGAAAAAGTGGGTAAAGGTATAGAGTCTAATGAAACACTCAGTCTAGGCAGAGTGACAAATTTTTGGCATGCTGTTCTTCAAGAAGTTGCAAGACTGAGCTGTTTCCTCTGATAGAACACATTACATCTTTAAGTATCACACTAAGTAGATGTGAAACTAGAGAAATCTGTGAAGGCAGTCTACAGTAAAGTACTATCCTATTATTCCTGTGATTTGGGAATGAGAGGAAGCAGGAAAATCAAATGTTAAGTGGATGAGGTAATTTTCCAATTGCTACAGGAAGGTACAGAGAAAGACTTTGGCAGTGAGCACCAGCATTAATGTAAAACAAGAGGAAAAAAAAATGTGGAATCACAGAACACCACTACTGAGTAGAAACGTTTGTTAGTAACTTGGGATGCTTACAAGTGGAAAAAGACCATTAATGAAATCCCAACCAAGCTGTTCTAGAAGCAGGCACAGAACTCAACTGTACTAGCCAGACAGGGCTACATAGGATTTGAAAGTATCAAGAGACTGAAACGGCAATAAAGTCAGAGCAACAGTTTAATGTCATGTGCCTCTACCTATATTCAAATTGAGCAATTGACTGAACCAGCCCGAAAGAAATGGCTTGTATTTGTACTTGATGTACAAACGTAGAGAATGAATAAAGGAATACCTTCCAGAATCCTATCATTACATAGGCTACCTCAGAAGAAAATCAGTATTACCCATAATTTCAATGACAAGGTCAAGGTGTTAATAGGAGTTCTGTAAAAGCACTGAAAGCACAATAAAAAATTAACAAAGTTAGGACTTCATCCGTTCTGGGACAGAAAAGAAATTCACTTGTACCAAAGACCCTACTTCACAAGTAAGCATTAAATAATTTATCTGCTTCATTAATTTTTGCCAAGCATTGAACAGTACTTGAAGAATAAAGAACTGAAGAGTGAAACGCAGAACAAACAAGTCGAGGAAACAGATTCAAGAGTAACTCTCACTCCCGACCTTCCAAATGTCTCCTGTGCACTGGAAATGATTGCATTGAAACCACCTCAAAATAAAACCTCTGGGTGCTACTGAAACAACACTATAATACTCATACACTGTAGGAGACCTTCCCAATAAGACCAGAACTCATCTAAATCAACATTCTTACTGGAAAATACTTGCGTTTTACTCCAACTGCTAATTTAGATTGAACTGGTGGCCATGAAGCTACATTTCTTATGCCACTTGTTGCATAGAAGTATCTTCATCCAGTCTGTGCATGCAATACATGCATCATTAAAGAATAAAACCCATCTAACCCACCTTGGTAAAGAAAATTGTGTCCTAACAGTCAGGGCCTTTGAACAATAGGTTTCACACAAATTGCTTTATTTCTTTAATTTGTAAGACAATAACAAACATAAATCCAAACTAGGAAAATTTAACCCCACTAAAATATTTTTAACATTTCTGATATTTAGAAAGTTACACTACAAACTCCATAGAACATATTATTTCATAGTGCTTGATTTATCCATTACTTGGATAAGGATTTTATCACAAAACAGTAACATTATATTAATCATAGAATATCCTAAGTTGAAAGGACTCACAGGGATCATCAAAGTCCAACTCCTGGGGCCTACACAGGACAACCCCAAGAATTACATCATGTGCCTGAGACAATACATATGTATATAAAGTATGCATATTGCATACTTTCCAAAAAGAAGTGCACCTGTATCCTGAGTATTCATTTGGCAAGGAAACACTCTGGCTTGATCAAATTTAGCAAACAGTTTAACTCTCATTTCCTTGTAAAAACATGTTCCTTTGATAATGATTTAAGTATCAGTTGCTCTGAAGTCTCTCCCCAGCAGGGTAAACCACCAACAAAGACATGCGCAAGCAAGTACATCAGACTGTCATTCTGAACTATCTACTCCTTTTAGCCACTGAGGGGTTGATATTTATGAGAGCCCTGGTTTCTGAATAGCCCCAAGAGTAGTCTCCGATCAATTTTAATCATGTAGTGATTTACAAAAAAAGAACTGGCAAAAGGAACTCCACAACATTATTGTCAGCATTTAATATACATTGTGTTAACAACTTAGGTTCCCTACTAGCTCATTAAACACTGCTACTGTTTCACTATTCTCTCTCTCTCAAGTTATAATAAAATCTGGGCTTCCAGAAAACAGAATCTTCCCATAAAGATGTAAGTATTTTTTACAACTGAAATCAGCCAAGGTACACAACAAATTAATACGGAACAGAAAACTGGAACGTAATTCACGGAAATGAAAATGGAACTACTTCTCCAGTAGCAGCTGACTCAGCATTTTGCAAAAACAAAGATCCCATACAAGCACCTAGACTTAGTCCTGAACAAAACAAGGCCTTAGCATGATGTGTTTTCTGTACTCAATGACTTTAAGATACTGCAAATTAGTAAAATCCATCCTTTTAAAAAGTAAATAATTCACACTTCAAGTAAACAGACAATAGAGACTGCTTCTGACAATGCCCAAAATTAAATGCCAAAATAAGTATTTTATTCCATTAATCAAACTGTTTGAATAATTCTTCACTTATGTGAACAGCAAAACAAGTGGAATACTCTTCCCCTATCAATTTTCTGCTGGCAGGATGCAGTGCAATTCTTTTCTAAATTCTACTTTTAGTTTCTCTGTCAAAAAAACCTCATGTCTTTAAAATGTCAAAGTTTATTTGAAGAGCAAAGAATGACGGTATCTTCTTCTGTCTCTGTTCAGCATTTTACAAGATCTTTTCAACTGAAAAATTTATCTCAAGTTTCTAACTAAGTCTTCCCAGCACTTCCTGATTACTGAAAACAAATGCTTTAGCAGTTTAATCCATAAAGAAAATAATGAAGGAACTGAACACTTAATAACAAATTCATCACTAAAAACTACGTCATAGATGATGTAGTTATCTGCAACATGGGTTCTACAGATGTGTTTAGTGCCAACATACTCATACATTATTTGTTTTTATTACTTTTACTTAGAAGAAAAACCTTAATTCACCAATTCACAGACACCACAATTGCTTTAGAAAAAATTGTCTGAATCATTAATATTTCTGAGCCCATACTATTAGGCAATATACTGTGGCATAACAAAGGTCCTTAAAGGATCCTCTCAAGAAAAAAAGTCTCAAATTTCAGAACAAACATGATCGTGTTCATGAACGTACTAGGAAGTGTTCACATACTAGTGGTGACTTAAAAAACTTACAGTGAACACTCTAAACCAGAAGGTATAATAGTGGAAAAAAGATATACAAAAAGGGAGTGGAAAAAAGATATACAAAAAGGGAGTAGAAAAAAATAAAGATATTCATAAAATTACCCACTTTATAGTGCTTACTATGACGGACATTTCTAGAAGTAAAACTCACTCCCGCCATTTTGTATTACAAGTAATATGTCAGCAATATAGAACAACACTATCTGTTCTGCTGTTCTAACAAAGGTGATTTCCACTTAAAACAATATTTCGTAAATTTCAGCCATCTCAAGACACTAAAAGGGGTACAGATTGTGGATGGGGGGACTTGCAATGAAAGAATACATACAGCAATGAAGCACAAAATAAAGGTTCAGTAGAAAAGGCATAGAAGCAGCTAGAGGGGAGTGAGTGCATCAGCACATCAGTTTGATCTGCTCAATTTCCCATCCTTTGGTTTGCATTCCAGGTTGGTCTAGGGGGAGAAGGCAAACCAAATTCCTTTCAAATTAAACTTAGACTGTGCTTCCAGAGCACACCTGCCACATGACAATTTTTAATGTATGTGCCCTCCCTCGGATCAGACTACTTTAGTCCAAAGAAACACCTCTCAAAGCATTTATAAGAACCTCCAGTCTTCAGCACTGAATCTTTCCTGTACAAATCTACACCCACTGCACCACATACTTGTTAATATAGATATGGCCTGACCTCATTAAGAGTAACAGACAGCATGTTATATTTTAAAAAGACAGCTGGAACATTAGGAAAAAAGAGTTGATTTATACAAGGTAATCACAATCCCAGTACAGCTTTTAGAAGAACATAAACTGGTGACACCGTGGGAAAAAATAAGACATATTAGGAGCAGGTGGCAGGTGTAAAAAAAAAAAATTTACTAGCTAGCACAGACAGTGCATCATATGAAAAGTTGAAAAGGCAAACCTTTTAGCATCCAGTATTTTTTCATTTAAAGTTTGGTTATAAAATGTTAGCCAGAGTTAATAATCAAAACAAATATTCTCTCTATAAAGGATGAATATGTTTGTTGAACAACCTGAAAAAATATCTCCCTAGGCTTTTTTATTTTTTAATACCTGATTGAGTCAATCAATGCCCTGGAGGGGAAGGAAAAGAAAAAAAAAGGCAAGATACTTCTGTAACTAAGTAAATAGTCCCAGATCGAAAGTGTAACAGGGAATGGCTGTGTACACATCACTTTCACTGCTAAAAGGACTTGCTCAGACATGTCTCTTCTCCTCCTGCTCTTCATCAGGATAAAGAAGCTCATTCAGAGTTTAACGGGTTAACACAACTGGCTTTACTGGTGATACCAGTTAACTTCAACAATGTATGCAGAGAAAAACTATTATAAATTATTATATATAAACTATATATAAATTATTCTCATACCTACCAACATTTACAAAACTCGGCCACTCTGCCTGCTTGACAAATACAAGTACATTGACAAGTACATTGCAACCGACACTAAGAATCAAAAATCAGGCTTGGTTTGTTTCTGAACAGACGGTTAATCAAAGAACATAGATTTTTGACAGTGATTTACATTTTAGAAAATTGCCTAAAGTAGCAACCACGGTAGACTCCTGTAAAAGTTTTTTTTCTGTGCATTGCAGTGATTAGACAAATATTAAGATGTTTGTGAGTGTCCTTTATTTCTAATTGTTTAGGACAATGATGTTCAGTGCTGCGTTTATTGTAAACATCTCTATATCTGAGACTTAATACAGACATGAATATACTTAACTTTTGGCCTCTACATATTGAGAATGCACATAAACAGCTGTATTAATGCTCTTTCAAAAAAAATATTAAACCATCACAGAAACTTTCAAACCACTTAACATGGGAAAAATTCATAAGGACTTGTCATAAGGATGAAAACACAGAAAAGAATAATACAGCACTACTCCTGCAATACAACATGAAGTATAAATTCCAAAACTGAAATTTCCTCAACCAACATATTTAACACACTTTCTCCCCCGCCCAAGAAATCACGAGAAAGGCGATGAGTTAGCACGAACCGTAAGTCCTTCCCAAACAACTACACCTGCCCATAAATATTGAAGTGACAGATTCAACCGTGCCGCTTTTTTTTTTTTCCCCTCTCTGCAAATATTTCTCTATCCATAAATATGGACGAATAAAGGTGTGTCAGACTTAAGCCTGGAGAAAGAAATCACCGTTTTGTTCCCTCAACTGCGAAAGCAGTTTGATAAATGGATGCCAGGACACTCGCAGTACCTCGCAGCCGGTGCCGGACGCCGACCCATCAGAGTCCCAGCTCTGCCCATCCCACATCTTGGGGCATCACTGGGGAAGCAGAACCGGGACGGACCCGCCCTCCCGTCACGTTTCAGAGGCAGACGGCAGCACTTCCCGCCCCTTCCCACCGCGTCCACCATCTTTGATTAGGGAAAAGTTTGAAGCTCACACCCCGTTACCCCCCCGAATCCCGCCAGTTCGAGGCGAGGAAGACGAAGCTACATCTCCTCACCCTAGAGGGCAAGCAGAGCCGGAGAGACGCTTCGCCTTGCTAAAGATAAAGCAAAGGATAAAGCAAGAGACAAAGCAAACATCGCCCCGAGCAGCACCGTCGCCCTCCGGAGCGGAGTTCCCCTCACCGGGGGCGCTGAAGCGAGTCCCGCCGACACCGCCACGGGAACGACGAAATCAAGATGGCGGCCGTTAGCCGGTGGGGCTGAGACTACATCTCCCAGCATGCCCTGCGGCACTAACGAGCCGCAGCAGCGCCCGAGCTTACGGCCCCGCGGGGTTGGACTACACCTCCCGTGGGGCGCGGCGCGGCGCGGCCGGCGGGGCGGGGCTGGTGAGTGGTGGCTCGGAGCGCCCGCCTCCCCTAAAATGGCGGCGGCGGGGGCGGGGGCACGCTGAACGGGCGCGCGCTCGCCCCTCCTCCCCTCAGCGCCCCGGTGTTGTGGCTCTGGTCGCGGGCGGGGTCTGCGGGGCCGCGCTGAGGGGAGTCCGGGGTTGTGAGCCTGGTCGCTGGCCGGTCGCTGGCAGGGGCGGGCGGCGCTCGGCGGCGGCACCCTCTT
>VXAY01003403.1:291143-337591 GCA_013399855.1 Oxyruncus cristatus
GGTGTCGCGGCACCCCGGGAGCTCCCGCAGGCGCCGTGGTGGCTCCCCAGCAGCGGGCTTTCAGTGCGAGTATTAAAACAGGGCAATAATGAAATACTCCTGCAGCAAGAGATAACGGGAGGAGCGGAAAAGGAAAATGGCCCTACAGCTTGTTTCCCCTTTTAAAAATAGCCGTAATTTTTTTTTTCTCTTTTATCGCTGAAAATAAGGTGACATCCAAGTATGTGTCGGGTGATTCCGGGAAATCTTATCTTTAGAAGTACTTTGAATTGAATATTAAATTACTAAGTTTGAACACATTTATTTTTATTTAATTACAGAAAGTGTATTCAGAATAATGTTGAAAACTGTTTAGAATTAAAGCACTATATTTTGCTTTTTTTTTTTCCCCTGCCCTTCATGATAAGGCTGGGCACAAGCCAACGTAGAAGGCACAGTTTACAGGATACAGAGATCTTAAACTGGCTCTAGATGCAGAGGAAGCAGCTCACACTCTGCTTGTTGTGAAGGACACTCTGAACTACTTCCACCCTGAAAATGGATATGGATGGATATGCTTCCATCCTTCCATAGATAAAAAGAATGGTTAGGAGAAAAAAAGGATCTCTGCTTTCATTTGTAAGATCTTCTTATCTGACAGTGGATGGCGGAGGGAGGATGAGACGGCTGTTACAGCAGTTACAATGAGAGATATTTAGACTGGTGTAGTTTTGCTGTTTTGTTTGGGGTTTTTTTCATTGCAAAGTTTTCCTTTGGTAAGATGCTTCCATCGTTAGAAGGGATGTAATCTGTGGGATTTAATTAATTTTTATGTTAGCAAATTAAAAATGAAGTCCAGATGCTGTTTCTCTCTGGCACGGTAGGTAAAGCCATGGCTTCAGACATTCTGTAGATATGTGCAAACTTTTTACTTTTTTAGATGAACATGTTGAGTGTAGCCAACACTGACTTTCCTGTGAGGAATTTAATCTGAATAGCCAAGTGTGGTGAAACCTGTTGCAATGAGTATGTTTGAGGGATAAGGTTACCTTTTGTTAGTTGATACCTCAGTAATAATTGAGACAAACTAATTTAAATGAAATGGTAGCATACTGAACTTTCTACTAGGGAAAGATCTATTTTTATTAACTTACTGGGTATACTTAAGTTCTAAAATCAAACAAGTAAGCTGCAGTTTGCTATGTACTTAGTGTTTCAGTAGTTCTGCTCTTCACTAAAGAGAAAAGCTTTGAAGGAAATGGAGTAATTTGGTAAGAGAAACTTGTGAGAAGTATGTCCTACTGGTGTTTTGAAATGTTTTGAAACTCTAGGCTTTTTTTCCATTTCATTTTTTGGTAACGATTTTAAGGTGGATGCGAAGAAAGAACTTCAGTGTGGAAGAGTCTTTCTAGAACATCTAGTTTTTCTAGATGCTTGGAAAAGCAGTGGTCATTTCTCAGCCAAAACCTTGTGCTTACCCAAGTATGCTTTAAGGAGTCTCTTAATTCATGGCGCACTTGGATTGCAACAGCAAGCTTCGATTGCAACAGCAGATGCAAGATTGACTGCTATATTTCTCTCTTAACTTTTTCAAAGAAGGAAAGGTGCTTTCCCTTGCTTTTTTGCCCAAGACAACTTTAGGCTCTGTCTTTCACCTTTTAGGAGGAGTTGGGAACATGAGAGATAGGAAAAGAGGAAGGCAGGAAATAATATACCTTTATAGCTTGTGCTACCAGTTCATGTACTGACACAGCTGAGGCTTTCTTTAAGTAATGCTGAACTTAGCAATTAGACGTATTAAGAGATGAAAAAGGGCTTTATATTTGGAGAGCAAATCAAGGTCTTGCCTACATTTGAAAATTGTTAGGAATTTCTCAGCTATAATTTTTTTTTTTAGACCTCATCATCTGATAACTGGAGTTAACATGTAGTTATGGAATATGTGTTAACTAATAAGTGTAGTATAATGTGGAAATAAGAGGATTGGTTGATTTTTCTCCCCCTCTCATTTTTGTATTACAAGATGATGAATAATGGTTAGACTTAAGTGCTAACAAGAACTTACTTCTCTGAGCTTTCTGTCAAAGAATATTTGTTATAATCAAAGTAATGCTTGCATGATAAGATTGTTTTCAATGCTTTTGTTTGTGTTGTTATCAAACTTATAATATTTTTACCATGATTGAAGAGTAAGCATCAGCGTACTGTCAGAATTATAGGATAGTCCTGATTTTCTATCAGTGTGATATGATTCTACAAAGTGCAGTTGGGAAGATGTTGCAAAAGTAAGATTAATAATCAAAACTTTTAGTCACTTCTTACTAGGTCTCTCTAGAATTAATCCAGAATTTGTTCCATGTGTGAATGTGAAGTCCCTAGAAAAATCTGAACAGCAAAAGCATGATTGGATGTCTGCTGCTAAGCAAGTATCTTCTTAGTGAAGTGGTTAGAACTAAAACCTAAAGCAGTATCTATGGACAGTATTAAATTGATAAAAACCTGATTCCTCTAGGCACTACAATTGTTATTTACTGTATTATGGGATAATGGCGTGGTTTTATTTCTATGAAGAGAACTTTATATGACATTTTATATAAAATAATTTATTTCATGTTCCTTTTAAGTCTTTTGGCTAACTCCCAATTTTAAAATCAGGTGCCTAAATTCTCTTTAGTAGTTAATGTTTGATTTTTTGTTTTTCCCCCTCCCCCATTTTCCTCAATTTGTGTTGTCGGTGTATTTATTACCCTTATTGTAACTGGCCTTAGCAATGCAGTTGCGGTCAAGACATCTGTTGCCATATTGACTCTTTGGGACAACTGAGCTTCTGTGCCTTTAGGAGTTTGTAAAATTATTCTAGGAGCTCTGAGTAGAAAAAATTCTCAGTTGGGAAGAACTTGTAAAAATAAGTTGCTTTTTTCTGAAGGTGCTTAAAAGCCTGAAAAATATCCATTGTACTTCCTTTTATTGTTATCTTTCTGTTAGCTGATCTTTGGAAATTTTTTTTCCAGTGGACCAACTACATTCATGGGTGGCAGGATCGATGGGTAGTTCTGAAAAGCAACACACTCAGTTATTACAAGTCTGAAGATGAAACTGAGTATGGCTGCAGAGGCTCTATCTGTCTGAGCAAGGCTGTGATTACAGTAAGTACTATTTCATTATTGCCATCATTTCGTAGTTTAAGGTGTTAAATGTTTGTATCTAGTGAAAGAAAATACGGGTATGGTTAATTCTCTTAGGTCATCTACTTATGACAGTGAGTGATATCAGTGGAACACTGTGAGGCAGGGCAAGGAGTTCTTTGTAAGCAAACAAGCGGTTCTCATTTATGGCTTCAGTAAGCAGCTTTTTGTTTCTTACATTAGAGGTTTTTGTGGGTAAAGATACTGTTGGCCTCTGGAGGCCGCAACATTTTTTGGGGGGATCAACTTAAGACCCCAGACCAACTTCCCAGAGAAGGTGCCATCTTTCACAGTCTTTGCACTAGAGAGAGAAGGTGGTAGTTCTTTGACTGTACTTTCTGAATATGACTCTGTAGAATGTTTCCAAAGGGAAATGTTCTTCTAAAACATGCTTGCTCTGAACAAGTTTATGTGTTGCTGTAAAAGAAGGTTCAGGATACACTGATAAGAATAAAGAGCCTACATATAAATGAGCATAAGTCTTATGAGGATTGGCTGAGGGAGCTGGGGTTGTTTAGCCTGAGAAAAGGAGGCTCAGGGAGTACCTTATTGCCCTCTGCAATTACCTGAAAGGAGGTTGTAGCCAGGTGGCTTTCAGACTAGTCTGCCAGGTAACGAGTTACAGGACGAGAGTAAATGGCCTCAAGTTGTGCCAGGGGAGGTTTAGATTAGGTATTAGGAAAAATGGGTTCAGAGAAAGGGTTATAAAACATTGGAACAGGGTGCCCAGGGAAGTGGTGGAGTCACCAACCCTGGTACTGTTAAAAAAACCTGTAGATATGATGGCATTTCAGGACATGGTTTAATGGTGAATGTGGTGGTCATGCTGGGCTGATGGTTGGACTTGATGATATTAAAGGTCTTTTCCAATCTTTATGATAGTATAAAATCTCATAAAGATGAATTGGCCTTAGAAGATAAAGAAAAAAATCTGCTCTTTTGGCTTTCAGAATTATGGATATGCATTATGACTATTGCTTGTCAAAAAGCATACTGTAGCTTTTCTGCAGTACTATTAAATAGTCAGTCCAGTTGTGGGCTTTGGGGTTAAAAGAGGTGGACTTCTGTGTAGCACACAAATTCCTTGAGTAATACTGTTAAATCTTTATGTTCTGATTCCACCAAACATGTGGGGGTTTTTTTCAAACTGAATTAAAGATGACAAACAAGAAGTATTCTCTTTCTTAATAATAATCAGCTCACAACTGGAATTTTAATAGATACATCTTGGTTTAAAAAAAAGACTGTATTACTTACATCAACCATATGTGTTTTGGAAAAAAGCTTGTGAAGGAAAGGAGATTTTTACATATATATGTCTGACAGGTATTGTAGTCGTCTATAAATTGAAACAGATCACCTAATGTATTTTGAAACTTTTTTAAACTGCTTAAATTTTTTAAATTTGCTCAAGATGTGACTTAATCAGGAATTTATCAACAGTCTCTAGGAGTCCTGACTTAGGTGTACTTTTGGCAGTCTGTTGAGTTTCTGCTCAGGACTTCCAAAAAGTTTTCAAGTTCACTAGCAAGAGGCTTAGCATGCCACCCAGGAAGAGACAGGAAGGTGCTGGCAAGGATGTAGACCAAAGAACATCTGGAAGCACACTGTAGAGCACATCTCACCATCCAGAATTCCACTTGTGGTGGTGGAGTGAGAGGTTATAGTGATGCTGCCATTTCTGCTGGAATGTTTTGATACATTGCAGTTTGTAAAGGGAAGTTGGCCAGCTTGTCTTCTGACTAGTAAGTATGTAACACTGGAACTCCTTGCAGGTAATTTTTAACTCCTCTATCTGGCAGTTGTTACATCCAGTAACTTGAAATTTTGTTGCATTCAGTTTTCAGTTCTTGAACTTCTTGACCACATTGAGAAAGAAAAGTGGCTGCAATTCTACAAGTTAATCTGGTATTTTAGTTGTTCCGTTTTCATTCCAGCTCATGATTTGTGAGTCGTATTTGACAGTCTAATTGCTTGACTGTAGTTTGAGATGGCATCTTGAAAGCTAGTAAATTCCTGTTAATTATTTCTAGTTGCAATTAAAATTATTGTTGTGTAAATTTTAAAGGTTCAGCAATACTATTGGATCATGTCTCTAGGATATAGAAATACACTTTCAAACTGTCATGCGATTCTTTTATCTCTTAATTTTTCAGAGTTCATACTTCTAAGCCTGAGTTTTAGCATGAATGCTTCTGGTTTGATAGTTGTTTTGTAGCAAATTGAATATTTTTTTTAACTTGCATTTTCAATTGAAAATTGTTTATGCTCAAATGTAAATGTTTAAAATATTCTTCTTGAGGTATATAGTTAATTTTTAGTCTGTGTCCTTGTAATGTCTTTACTAACTATAAGCTTTCTAGCATGTGTTTAAGTGCATTGGAGAACACCAAGCTGCTAAGTAAATGTAGAGATGACAGTGTGTGAAAACTACCTTTGCTGTCAGTGGAACTTACTCTTTACTGTGTGGCTTGTGATTACTTTGGTAGGGAGGGGAAGTCAGGTTTCTTACTGATTTAATGTAAGTTGCACTGATTTGATCTAATTGGGATCTTAATCTTTAATATTTTTCATCAATCTTTCACTATACTGGTTCCCCAGTTTGGTTTCCCTTGATCTTGCTATCCAGAGATAGGTGTAGTAACTACTTTTTGTCTTAACCTGGTGTATTTCAGTAAGTCTTTCTCCAGTACAGGGCAGGACATGAGTGATGTGAGATGTTGTTCATGGCTGTAATGTTTCCTTGTAGGTGATTGGAGTTTCATGAAGCTTTCTTTTAGGCACTCAGATTAGGTATGCATGTTTGAGCCCAGTGTGGAATGTAATGATTTTCTGTGCATAATTAATTCTACTACTATTATAGAATGTCCACATTTTGTTGATGTATAAGGATAAGTTTGGAAAGCTGCTGTAACTGAGTAGTCTTACTGTACTTCCAGCAATGAAGTTCAGTCTAATTCTAAGTTATAATATTAATTGAGACATGAATCTTGTATGCAGAAACACACAGTTGTTTCTGCTCTTGTTTTATCATTTGTATTGCATTGGATAGGGATTGATAGACAGATAATTCTACAGGGATATTTTGTGAGACACTCATGTCTCCCCTTTAGTTAATGAAAGGCAGACTAATTAAATTAGCTTTTTTGGGTGTTTCAACTGCAAAATTATATTGTCATACCTCCAGAACAGGTAATGGTCTTGTGACAGTAGTCTTTAGTTGAATGAAAAATATGGGATCTGGTTGGACTACTCGCTGTATTAACTACTGGTGCTCAAAAGAGATGATTTTTTGGGGAATAGAGGACTAGAGGATGAATATTTATTGTATACTCACTGGATTACCTCATGTAATGAACTGCCAGGAACTGGCCATGTGAACTAAGTTTGTGGAAGAACAATGAAAGTCATTATATGATGCTGAGTTGCTTTTATCCAGCTAAGAAAAAACACCTCAAAGGTGTTTGGTTGGTTTATAAAAGAGTAGAAGCTGAAACTCAAGTTAAAAGTTCTGCTATGTGGTCAGTGGATGAGAGGAAATTATGGATATTATAAAAAGTTGATATATGGACAAATTTAAGCTTTGTTGTATTAATCGCAGCATACTAAATAACTTTGGTAGGTGGTTGTCAGTACTAGTTGGTCTTTATTAAAGATATCCTTCTTTATATTAAAGCTTCATAGTTCTTTCATTCTTAAAGTCAAATTTTCAGTGGAGAATTCTGCGCACATGATTAAGAATGGATGTCCATGGCAGTACTGTGGGGTAGATCTTTGGGACTCAGTTTTGGAGTTGGAACATCTAAGGTCTCTTATTAAAAGAACAAAGAAAATACTCTGTAGACCTGGAAGTTCAACTTTCAGGCGGACAGGTCTTTCAGCTTGTATTTTCTTTGCCTTGATTACTGTGTCTGTTCATGTAGTGTCATCACCACTGTTGTACAGAGTGACTTGTACATGAGTAATGTAGTCACAGCATGGTAAGTCAAGAACAACATGCTGTGACCCCCCACTTGAGGCAGTCTCACAGCAAGGCCATTACTAATTTAATTGTGGTAGTAATTTGTATTAGTAGCTTTTCAAATCTCTTTATAAATTCTTAACAACAAAGTGTTTATCTGGTGAGTTCTAGGGTTTTTCCAGAAAGGATTTGCCTGGTCAGAATAGCTCTTCTGCATGGACCCATACAGATGATCTTGAAAAATGCTTAGAAAAGTGTCATGCTTGCTAAATTTTAAGAATCCTTAAACTCAGCCATGTTTGAAGTTCTTATATTTTTGTCACTAGAGGTGACTGCCTATAGAGGAAGAGGTCCAAAACCTTGAGTTTCAACTTAAAACTTCAGCTTTTCTTCAACTTGCCATGTTGTTTAAATCCAGTGGTTAGACTTCATCTTCCTTCCTGTCTATATCTCATGCAGAAAAATTTCTTGGTTTGGTTGCTTAAACAAGATGCAGTAGCAGTGATGCAGTGATTTTTTTCCTTGGCTTTGATTATACTGCAATGATTTTTAGTGATATAAAAATCTTTATGGAAACATGCTATTGGTTATTAGTTTGGGGGTTTTTAGAACACTTTGTTTTTATTGTGTTTTAATGAGATGTTTAGACAGCTTTGTGGAAGCACGTGAACCAGGACTGAGCAAAAAATTCAGTTTGCATAATGGAGATACTTTCAAGTGAACTTGTGTTTGGGGTTTTTTTTTCAGAAACAATTCAAAAGGCATGGTTGCTTTAATGAAGGCAGTAATGATGCTTTATATTAATATACAAATTGCAAGCAAGCCATTTACCTTCAAAATTAACTTCTAAAAGGTGAGGGTTTTGAGTATCTACTGTGAATATCTGGAGGTCAGGACAAGCAAGAAGAAAAGAAAACGGAAGTCTGCCTGAGAGAAGGCTTAGTGAGTTGTCTTAGCTTTTTCCCCCTAAGTTGTAATAAATTGCTGTTGTAAAGAACTTCATAAATATTCATTTTATAAATTAGGGCAGATATAAACATAGGTTAGTTTCAGTCTCCTAAAAGAACAAGAACACTATACATGAAAGAGCTAAACTAGTAGTTTTCAATTTTAAGCTTTTCATTTCATTACATAGAGTCTGAATAGAGAATGACATGTTTGTTTCCAGTAATCAGCTGCTAAAATTAAAAAACTTACCCCACTTTTTAGAGATAGGCTAGCTGAACAGCTGCCCTTCTTCACTCTAGTACTTCTGTTATATTTGCAGTACAACATTGGCCACCATTAATAGTTGGGCACTTATGAGAGGAAGTACAGATAGACATTTTTAAAAGCAGATTTACAAGGTAACAGAGGATGCTTCATGTGTTCATCACATAAAACCGGCGCAGAATCTACTGATGAGAGCTTTTCTTCACAGAAATTTCAGATCTTACAGATCTTTAAGTTTTAGAATAAAGATGTGTGTTTTTTATTGAAGGAGATGTCAGTGCTAGACAAATATTCTTGGTAGCATGAAGAATTGTCTTTCAAAGTAGACTTTGAAAAACTCACCTTGACATTAATGATATGTTGCTGTGTTTCTTTTGCATTTTATACCATGTGAAATGAAACAGTATTTTTGACTCGGGTGGTGTGGTAATGTATAGACAGGGACCCACTTGGATAACAAATATGGATAAACTTTGGATTTGGTTTTTTTTCTGCTCCAAAATCTGTTCTTGCTAACAGACCTGCTTATGATAAAAGAATGCTGTAATTGCAGTTTTTACCCACCGATAGGTTTGATTCAGTCTGTTGCTAGTTAAGTTGAATGAGAAGTGTAGGTTTTAGTTGGTGAAAGCTTTTATTAAGAAAGCTAAGTTACAAACCTATGCCCTGGGCAAAAACACTAGCAGTAAATTTGTAATAATTGCTAATTGCATGGGAAAATGTTTTTTCCAACTGTCTGAGGTTGGAAAACAGTCTGGTTTAATATGTTGTGATGAGCATTTAATTGCATAATTAATTTTCTCTAATTTGATAAAGTGCTTCCTCAGCCTTAATTGCTACTAAAAAGATGACCTGAGTAAACTAAGACATATAATACAAGCCCTAACTAGAGAGGGGTGGGTTTATTTAGGACATGTGGCAATTAGTACTTTTAGTCTTTGGTGTGTGCCTCAAATAATCAAGTAGCTAAATCCAGACTGTTGGAAAATCTTGGCTAAACGGGAAACAGATATTCTAAATAGAGGCAAATGTGGCCAGGAGTACTTACTTATATGTGAAAGGCCAGAGGTGATTCTTTTCTGAAGGGGAAAATGCCAAAGAGCGAGAGTGAGGAAGAGAAAAGGAGGTAATGCCCAGGAGATAATGATACTGGGCTGCTGCTTGTGCAGCAGGCAGAAGTTGCTTGAAATGTGGGATTCTCCTGGACAATTAGTTTTAGCACTCACATCCTCTATTCAAATTTGTGTATACACGTGAATTATCTGAACCAGCCATTAATGGGTTGATGTGAAAATGCAAGACCATTGCCTGGTATATATCCAAAGTGCTAATTCCTTGTCAAGCAAAACTCAATTATTTGGCATGGTGGAGAAACTGATGATTTCTTCCATAGTGTGTATTGAAGAAATTGTCAGAAATGAAAAAATACACACCCAGATCAACTTAGGTGAGGCTGTTCTTCGTTTTATGATGAAGATTCCATAATGATTAAGATGTAAAAAAAATCTGTAATATGTATTAAGCAGATATTTTAGAATTAGTTAATATTGCTGAAGAATTAGTCTTTAGTGCTTGAATGTAATCATGTGTTACCACACACTTGAAATTAGGGCTGTAATCCACCAGTACTTCTGTCAACTTCGTATTATCAGTGAGAATATTACTCCCCAATATGACTTTTTATTAAGATAATTAAATTCTACCACTGTTCGTTATTTGACATCTACTTCAGGGTCGTTATTCCTGCCCGTGGTTTGTATTGGAGCAGGTTCATGCTGTGGAGCATTTCTCACAGGTGCTACATCAAGTCTTAAATAATTTCAGTGTTTGCATTAGGTGTTAACTATGATTTTATAACTCAGCAGATTTTTTCTATTGTATTTGCAATCCTTATTCTTGCTCAATCTGAAATTCTATGCGTCTTCATAAGTTTGATTAAATAGTTGACTTCTTGTTCATGGATACAGTTGGTTCATGTCTCACCTCCTCCAGGATTGTAGTGTTGCTCAATAGTCCTCCTAGGCAACCTGTTGTTGGTTATCTGAGGTGTTTTGTGACAGCCATTAATGACGTTTTCAACAGCTCTATTTAGGATTTGTGCAATATTAGACCTCACTTTTGGATATGTATTCGTGGCATGATTAAGTTAAAAGGTCAAAATACTTTTCTTTATTTACTAATATGCAGCTGCACTTTGCCATCTCTGTTTTAGTTGCTTTCTGAAGTCACTAGCTTACCAGCCTTTCAATTCTGTCCATACATGCAGAATACTTCTTCATAGATGATTACTTGAGTGTTGTTTTCTCCTCCCAATTCATCTTTTTCCTCCTTGGGACATAGTTGCTGCTTTTCTCTTGTTCCAGGTGAATTTTGATCAATGCGAATTAGATCAAATAGTCTGGCCAACTTCAGCCACTTCTTAAATCTGTTTGGTGTGTCTTTCCACTCAGTTGATGTCCATCTTTCCTCAGTTAAGAGAACTAGTTGGAACAAAATGTGCTACTCCATGCCTCCAAGCACTTAACTCAGATTGTACTGTCACTGGTGTCTAATATATTCTTAAAGCTTTTCAAGTTGCTGCCTTTTAAGCAGAAATGATGCTCTTTTTCCTAAGCTCTCTTTCTAAGCTCTTTGACAACTGGTTGTGTGCATAGATAAATAGGTACAGAAATATATATATATATATATGAAGGAATTAGAGGAAGCTGTGATAGAAGAATTTAGACTGACAGTTCAGGTCGGTTTTAAGTTTAGAATGAAAAGTTTTAGGCTGACATTCATTAGCAACATGCTTTGTGCTTTTAATTAGTTCTTACACATTGTTAATTATTGCTATACGTTAGTTCTTACACTCTAACCATTATCATTATGTGTTCAAAGCAGTCAGTTGTATATCTGACATACCCTAAATTAGCTGTAACTATGCAGTACTATGTAGTACCAGTATCATGTTGCCAACCCAATGTCCTTGTTCTCGATGGTCCTAGTTGCTGAGGTCAACTTAACCTGATTGAAGAGCTCTTCAGCAAGGGGTGGGAGGAGGTGACAGGACACAGACAGAATTGAAGTAGGCATCTTCTGCCAACACACACACTCCAAAATTAGGATTTTTTGTAACCATCTTTTATAAAATGATTGAGGCACATGACCCTGAACTGCATGTGGTGTCATGCTGAAGAGGGGTTTCTATCCCAAACTGAAGCCTTTTCGCTTCCTTGCCCTGTTGCTCAACGGTTGTTTGTGGGGTTTTTTTTCTCTGGAGTACCTATTGCCACCAAGAGCAAAAACAGCCTTCCTGGCTCTGGGGGTTTGCATGTTTTCACTGACCAGTATTAGATCACTAAGGAGTTGTTTATGGTTCTGGAGGCCTCTGCTTTTCATCTGTGTCCATAGTTTTAAGGTCTTTGATATCACATGCTTAAATTTTATACCATAACAAGAGACACCTGGTACGGTACCAAGCTAGTTCATAGAGCCAGTTTTCATTACAAGTTGATAATGAGCCTTACAGATCAAGACTTGGATTTGCATAGTTAGCGTAAGTCCTGTTGCTAATAATGTTAATGCTGCATTTATGGAAATGCTTATTCAGTTGTACTGTGTTAAGTTCCTTATGTTTGGATTCCAACAAAGCTAATCTTAAGTTGTAGTGTACTGCTTTCACAGGTACAGCAGGCCTCTGTTTTAGCTGCAACTCCATTGATTTCCTAGAATAGGAATTTCCATTTCCATCACCATGAATCTAAGTCCGGAATGCTCTAGTCTCTCCACCAGTGAATAGTAGTGCTGTGAAGCATTGCTTTTCTCCTAGGGTTGAGTACCTTCTCTGGATACTTGCTCATGGTTTTCTTGTGAAATCTGTATTGTTCTGTTGCTGCTGGTGTTTGTGCTGCTTTTGGATCTTTTGTGCCATGCTGCAGTACATTTTGTGAGGTACAGTGAAGCTGATCAATACACAAATAGTTATTTTAGGAGTGCAGCAGTGCCTACATGATTCCTGTTATAAAAATATTGTAAAAATAAACTTTAAAAAAATTGGCACACATAGTGTTTCTGCATTCTCTGAAGTTGATACAAAGTTACCTGGCTTCCTGCATGGTTGGTAACTCTGTCTTCTTGCTGTGCTATGGTGGGATTCCTAAGGAGTTTAATTTGGTGGTTTGTAAACAATTCTAGACTGATGTTTTTCTACATGGTATATAATTCTGTCTGGTTTTTTTTTCCATAGCTGATGCATGTAGGTGTTGTATAAATGCAATTAGATTTTGCTCCGAATGGAAGTCTGAGAAGTATTCAAGGGACTCAGTTCTCTGATTTGGTTCTCTCCAAGACAACAATATGAATGCTTCTGTTTCCAGTATTTCATATACTGGATTCATTAGCTGATACTTAGCTCTAAAGGCAAGTTTTTAAGTACTCCGTGTTTTGAGTTCTTCAGACTGTTCAAACAGGACAGGCCTATTAGTTATATCCTCATTTCTCACAGTGTGTATCTAAATCTGTTAATACTGAATCACTAATCCAGGGAGCTTTTACACAGTCACTAGTGGATCACTTGAGGTGACAGCTGCATGCACATGCTGACTTACAACTATTTCAGTCTTGCCCTCTTTCTTATAGTAACGCAGTGCCATTCCATGTCTTTGACTAAAGTTTACCTGACATTTCAAGTGCACTTTTATTACACTCTAGGTCTTGCTATTACAAGTAATTTTTTTTTTTGGTTTGCATGTGAGACACGTATTTACATATAAACCAATACAGCATGACTTGAGACTACATAGTAATTCCATTTTATTAACAGGGAAATAATCTGATGACATATTAATTTAAAAAATCATCTACTGTAAGATATTATACTGCAAGATAGATGATTGGTCACAAAAAAATCTTAAAATTATTTCCATATGATCTCTTCTGCGAGTGAACCTCTTTGGCACGTGTGCAGAAAACCAGATTGACCAGGCTTATGCTTTGAGGACTATGGGTTTCAAATTTCAAATGTGGTTTCACTGCTAAAGTGCTATGTACAATTTGTGCTTGATCCAGACTTGAAAGGGCAATTCTCCAATGAGAGAACTTTTTTGCAATGGATTAAACCAAGCTAATTTTAAAGTTTGCATAGCATGCTAACAAACTAATTGTAAATTCTGCTTGTTATGCTGCTGCTTTCGCTTGCCGTTACTTTAGTTAGATTTGGACAGATAAGATTATTATTAAAAATAAGTGTTGAAAATAATTTTGAAAAGCAAATATGCTAACTTAAGACCTGAAGTGAAATATTTGGGTAGTAGGAAAGAATGTAAAAATTTTTAATATGCCTTTATATTTTAAAGCCTATTTTCTAAGTAAGGTTTTTTCCTACATGTGTAAATTCTTTTAAATGTGGTAATGAACAATAAGCAATTAGCCTATATTTGGCCCCTCAAAGGCTCATCATTGTTTCGGTAGCCATAGAGTTGTCTTGTGTATTTGCTTGTTTGCAATAAGGTTTCCCTATACCCTGTAAAAAAATTACACCCAGACAGTGTAACTAAAAAGTGGGTTCTTGTTGCTTAATAACAAGGAAAGACAAGACATTGTAGTGCAGTGTTTCTATTGTGTTTTGTTTGGATTTTGGAACTCAGAAAGGGAAGACAGAATTTTGTGTTGTGAATTTTGGTGTACCCTAATTCCCCAGGTTTGTGGATGTACTTGGCTTTTCTTGGGGCAGCAAGGCACAAGTGCTACAGATAAGGGAGATTAGAATTTGCAACATTTTTGGGGATTTCAGTAAATTTTTAATGAAATGTATTATAAACAATGGAGTATAATGCTTTCTCCAAGTTGCTCCGTCCTGGCAGTTAGATCTGGAATAGATATTGATATAAAAAGTAAAAAACAGTTGCAAAATTAATTACTCTAGTAACTTTAATGTTATACTTCTAAAGCCAAGTATTATCAAAAAGAAGTCATAGAGACAAAAGGATCTTCATGAACTTTTATGATTGCACTAAGTGAACATGGTGAAGTTGGGGGCTGCCAGGCAGCCTCTGTGAGGAGACCCCAGGTTGTCCTGCAACAAACACAGCCAGTTCCAGACAGCTTCACTGGTCCCAGCACAGGGCACAGATGAACCTCTCAGCCATTGTGATGACACCTCAAGGTAAACATAGTTGGAGGGCAAAAATACCGTGCAGAAAGGTGTGAGAAAGAGAGGAGTGAGGAAAAAGTGTGAGAAACAGCTCAGAGCAGGAAGAGATGCTCCAGTCACAGAGCAGAAGTCCCCCGCAGCCTGTGGAGGAGACCAGTGTGCAGGCTTTTCCCTGTAGACTGTGTTGAGAACCGCACCAAACCAGATAACCACACTGCGGCCTGTGTAGGACCCAACAATAGCAGCTGGATATATCCTGACAGGGGCTGCAGTCTCTGAAAAGCCCATGGTGAAACAGATTTACCCTGAAGAACTGCAGTGATGGACAAAATCCTTTCTGGAGCAGATGAAGAGTGTGAGGAAGGAGTGGCAGAATTAGTGTTACTGACCACAGCCCTCATGTCCCATGCCCTTGTGCCTGCATTTTTAATTTTGTCTTATTTCTCACCATCCAACTCTAATTGGTCACAAATTAAATCAATTTTCACCAAGTCAAATCTGTTTGACCCTGCTGGCAGGGAGTAAGTGATCTCCCTGTCTTTATGTTGACCCGTGAGCTCTTCAGTGACTTGAGAAACACTTGTTCTTAGAATTTAATAGGGCACAAAAGACAATGTTTTGTAGACCTGTCTTGTCTGGTAAAATTTCCTCTTGCTTTTTTCAGCTAACTAATCACAGCCTTTGCCAATTCCAAACTGGTTTTTCATGGGAGTTGAAATACAGTTTTCATATGTATTTTTAAAATTAATTCCTTCAGTCATGCAGCACACATCTTAAACTTTTTATCTCTATGTTTTTGTTAGCATCTCAACATAAATACATATAGGAGGTGTTCATATAAGTTTTCTGGCATCAAATAGCTTCTTTTTTTTGTTTGTTCCCACAGTCAAAGTACACACTTTGGTTTTAGCCTCACTTCTCAATAACTGTAGTGTTTCTTATTTTGATACATCCTGCTTACTGAAAATCATGGAGTGAAGAGATTTCTTTTCTTTATTTGATCTTGTTACCTGTTACATTGCTTTCCCTTTTTCTGTTGCATCAGGTAAGCGACTTTTTAAGGTGCTCAGCATTGTATTTCTATAGCTCATCATATAAGATGTTATGCCTTCTCTCTTTTTAATATAGGATACTGGTTTTGTCCGTTACATCCTAAATTATCACATGCACATCTCTTCTTTTGTCCAGTTTGCTGCCTTCTGTTGTGAGGAGGCTCCCTTGCTTGTGTGTGAATGCAGTCCTCTTATGAACTTATATCTGTTTCGAAAGTAATACCATCTTATAGATGCAATTTGATGTTTGCTTGTGCCCCTCTATCCTTTCTTGTTCTATCTGTATTATCCAGGAATGATCTCTTGAATTTCTGGTTGGAAACTAGAGAGGATAGAGGTGTTTTTGGCATTTGAGCAAATACATCCAGGTCCAGAACCCATTAAATGACCTATGAGAACAAATAAGCAGATCTGAAGGTTTTGTGGTAACTGCTCTGAACATTATTTTTTTGTCTTTTGTTTAAAGGAAATGGTAGTTTGTTCAGGTACCTTGTAACTGGAGGATTTCAGGAAGCTGAAGAATGGTGGAAAAGGGACACTTTTTCCTGAATTCCATGGGAATGGTGGAAAAATTAACCAGTAGATAAATTGTACCTTGCATTGTAGGACAGTGACACCGTTCACATGGGAAAGATTGTGTGTTCAGTTCTCTTGAACTGGGAAACATTGGTTATGATAGTTTGGCTTGCATCTCACTTTCCAGGATACAACTTTTCGTGTCCAATTTTGTAAGAGGTATTTAAGTTGCAACTGATGAACTCTGCTATCTTTAAAAGTTTTGCAGGCTTGTTAATGTGAAGGTGCATGCAGACAGACATCAGAGTTGCAAAGTGGTGTTTCGGTACTTCCCTGTCAGAAGAAGCAAAGGGCAGAATGTACTAACTTGTCTTCTAAGTGGAAGAGAAGTGATTGGGGGTGGTTTGTCCCTATACACATGCTATAAGCGAAAAACGCTCATAGGTCTGTAAGCATGGGCTACAGCATTTGCATCAGTGAAATATATAGAAAACACTTTTTGTTTATGTAGGAAACAAAATTATTAAATTATTTTTACTTAAAGGCATTTTTTATTTCTTAAAGGCTGAGAATTAGCATTTTTAATAGCTTTAGGTATTCTGATATAAGGCCATAATGGCCATGTGTAGGCCATTTTCTTAAGAAAAACTGAAGTTTGATTACCAAAACTTAAATTTGTTCCCTCAATTTTCAGTTAAGTAACTTTTGACTGACACCTTCCTCAAGCCTACCTGAAAAAAAGAATGTGAAGTTCTGTCAACTTGTTTTGAGTTGCATTAAGAGAAGCAGGGGGAAGCACCAGGTTTCGTGTATTAGCTTAAAGCTGCTACTAAATCTTTGATAATGATTGAAAGCTAACAATTGTTCTTCCTTGTCAGAGGAATTCATATCATTCGAGCTTTTTCCCTTGAGAGAGTTTTGCAAAACCTCTTCAGTAAATTAAGTAAACCAAAATAGATCACTTCACAAAATGCCTTCTCCAAAGTTATGATTTCTCACAATTCTGCAATATTTTTTTAGAGAGAATAAAACAGGTAATACTTAATATTTACTTTCATTTTCAAATTAGTCTTTTATGAATGTAGTTCTCTTTCAAAATTTTATGTCTGTGATTATGCAGTCCACAGAAAAGTAAATGATGTGGTGTTCTAACAGGATGAATGAGAATGAGCATTAGAGGATTTAAGGAATCTGGCTTAAATATGACTGGAATTTAGAAATTCAGGAATTGTATTCAGCAGTTGAATAGGTTTTCACATTTAGCTGTGGGCAAAATCAGTGTGCAGCTGTACTAAATTTTTTACTCTTTTACATGAAAAGAATTACTTGTTGGCATCGCAAAAAAAATACGCCCCCCCCCACCCCCTCCCAAAAAAAACCTGCTATGTCAAAAGTTCAGGGATAAATAGCTATGTCCTGCTGAACTAGGTAGGTACAATGCTTGTCTTCACTCCGTTAATATATGCTATTGCAATGTATAACACTGGTGTATTTGTAAACTGTAGTTATATGCATAGCAGTATATGATACTGCTTTTTAGTAACTGAGAACTGTGTCACTAGCATGGATTCAACAAAGGCTGTCATCTAGCTAGGCATTCACATGTGAGAGAGAATAAAGAATCGTACTTCTTATTTTCCGTAGGCCTCTATTGTTTGTCTTGTGTCCTAGTACCCTACTCAGTATTTAATACAAAAAAACCTTCAAAAATTTAAAATAATGTTAGCTTAGGTAAGTTTTAGTTCTGCAATGTGAATAATGGTGGAAGCCCACTGTAATAATTGTAATATGCAGTCTTGAGTTGTATCTGCTGTGAATCACCCTGCTTGTCGTCAGTAGGGAAAATAAGAAATGCCTTTAATACCACTTGCAGTGGTGAGAGAGCAAGTGAAAGTTTCTTCATTTGAGGTGTTTTTCTTTTTTTCCCTCCCATGGAGTACTCTTGCATATTATGAAGTATATAAAAACACTTAAGACTTTCCTGTGTGATTTGCCCTAAGCACCCGAACCAGTATTTTTCAAGCAGATACTGCTCTGAAGTTTGTTTCATGAATACATCAGGCTTGACAGCTGCATAGCAGGAAGGATTTTGTGGCAATGCAGTCAGCTATGACTCATGAGACCTGAGCTGGCTACTGACTTCCTCAGTAACTGTAGCCAAGTAAGTGTTTGTTCATGTAAACTGTTCTTGCTGGCTTAGAATTTAAGAGCTAGTATCCTTTGGTTTTGGACAGAAGGATCTGGGACAGTTGAATACTTGCAATTCCCTTTGTTTCTGCAGGATTCTCTGCAGATGCCTTGGAAGAAAGATTAGAAGGCATACAAAAAGGGTGTTTGGAGATGCTGGAGTCCTCTTTCTTGTGGCATATTCTTGCATGGAATTAGGATTTAGCTGAGTTTCAGTTGGGTTTGGTTCTTTGTTTGGGTTTTTTTTGCTTGGTTGGTTTGTTTGTTTTGTTTTGTTTTTTTTAATGCTTGCTCTAGAAGCGGCCCTTGGTGCACACAGCAATTGCTTCTGCCACAGACAAGCCTGTCCAAAAGCAGCTTTGAAAATGCTGTAGCTGTTTTCTGGTTCTCCCATTCACACTGTCTTATTGGTCTGGGTTTTACTGCCCAGTGCCCTCTCTATTTATGTATGTATGCTGCTTGAGACTGTTACAGACTGGGAAAAAGCCACATGAAATGAAAATGTAATGAGTTGGGGTCTACAGGAAGAAGGTGAAGAGAAATGGAAAACTTCCACCCAGTGTAAAGGAGAGGGTCAGACTAGTCTGTTAGAAGGAAAGAGGACAGATCTGAGAAGTTGTGAATGACACTTTGTGGTCTCTGCTAGATGCAGCTACAGAAAGCAAGCTTTTATAGCAGGAGGGAAACCGAGGAAGTTTGTCTATAGCTCAGTGGCTCAGTGGGGAGGGGAATGTAACAGGTGATACCAGAATGTTACATACAGAAGTCTGCCAAATTATCAGTGAAAATGAAATGTGAACTCTTACTGGTTGAGAAGAGGGATAATTGACAACAACCTGATTTGCTCTGTGTTAAGAAAAGAACGGGTCACATGTGGTCGAGGTGTTTTATTTGTCTTTCATGTTCAGTTAATACAGGGTTACTGCAATGAAGCATGTCTTCAAAAAAAAAAAATCAAAGAAGAAGAAACAATGAGTCTGATTTCAGTTGCCCAATATATGGAAAATAGGCAATTAATAATTACTGTGGAAAGTTAAATAGGTAACATGCATCTGTCAAAAGCAAATCATGTATCACCTGCCTAACTTCCTTTTAAAGCATGGCATTGTTACTGGTTATTTCTTATCTTTAAGCAAGGTGGTCTAACAGGACCACCTGATCAGCTGGGTTTTTTGTAACATGGTAACTGCTCAGTGAGCTGAATATAACCCTAGACCTGATTTATAGAATATGCTGAGTTGGAAGGGACCCATCAGGATCATCAAGTCCAACTCTTGGCCCTACACAAGACGCCCCAAGAGTGACACCATGTGCCTGAGAGCATTGTCCAAACACTTCTTTAACTCTATCAGGCTTGGTGCTGTGACCACTTCCTTGGGGAGCCTGTTCACCCTCTGGTGAACAAACACCCTCTGAATAAAAACTTTTTCCTGATATCCAACCTAAACCTCTCCCCAGCTCAGCTTCAAGCCTCGAGTCCTGCACTGGTCATGAGAGTGAAGACATCAGTGCCTGTCCTTTCTGCTTCCCCTCATGAGGAAGTTGTAGGCTGCAATGAGGTCTCCTCCAGTCTCCTCTTCTCCAGGCTGAACAAACCAAGAGACCTCTCTTCCCTGTCCAGCTGAGGAGGGGAGAGACAGAGGCTTTGGTGGGACTTGGCGCTGAGCCAGGGTCAAACCAGCATGTCCCTTCTCACAACCCTCTGTTGCCAAAGTGGTGTATAGAGCCAGTTTTGAAAGTTGTTTGAATTGTATTAACTTGAAATGGGCAGGTATTAGGTAATTAGTGTCTGCAGTTGTTTGACTTGATTTTTCAGTTGCTGGAGATTTTTCCCATGGGAAGTTTAAATTTCTTTAAATTGAACTTAGTTCAGATGCTTGACCAAATATGAGAAGCTTTAAAAAAAAACAAAGTGAAGCTTAAAGTACTTTGTTTAACTCTTTATAGCTTGTTTTTGAATTTGATAGTTTGAATTTTGTTCTGCTTCTCTTTCCTTACTGTATTTAAAAATATACTTTAGTGTGTATGTAGCTTCTGATTTCCAAATTCTTTGAAAAAAAATTCTCACTAGCCCTAGAATGGTGTGCACAACAAATGAGACTTGCTTCTAGGTTTTCTTTTGTGGAGTGTTTCATGAGTGATCCACAAAACTTTAGTCTGCAAGATGAACTTACTGGCAGAGTGGTTCATATGTTGTAAAGGATGTTACCTACATGTGTAGACTTGTCTTTAGCATCTGGTATCAATATTTGTGGTCCTTTAGATCCTGTCGCTAGCCTTAATCCTGGAGCCTGTTAGCCTCCTAAAGTTATTTTCATGTGTACTTTTAATTTGCATTCAAATTCAAAAAGGTATTTAGCAATACCTCTGTTATGTTTCTTTAAGAATAATTTTCAAGGGAGAAGGGTGTGGGAACTATTGGGCTCAGCTGAATGTTTGCTAACAAGTAACTTTGAACTGACAGTGTCAGGATACAGGGTAGATTAGATCATTGTGTTCTTTCACTGTACTTTTCTTACCAGCTTCATTGTAACGCTGGTAAAAACTTATTAGTATTTAAGGCACGTGAACTGAAAGTTAGGTGCAGTTGAGTGGAAATGTTTGAAAAGATTGCACTTGGCTCCCATTTATCTGTGAAATATACCTGGTGAAAACAGTTGAGGCAGAGAATGTCACAGCTTCCTTAAGTTCCTGCTCTGACTTGCTGTTTAGGTATAGTCTACTTTTATGATTCTATCTTGGTACCTTTTTGCTATGATGTATGTATTACATCTAAAATTACTACAGATATCTGTAATGTTATGGGGTTTTTTTGTCCTGCTCTGTGTGTGTATTTTTCTGCATAGTAGATATTTTGCTAAAGGACTTGAAGTATTTGAAAAGATGAACCTTATTTCTGTGTGGAACTTATTTATGGAAATTTTATTTAATAATGATGTATTAAACAGGCTTTTCTATTTCAGAAGACTGGCATTTTCCATATGAGATTGTGTGTTCATTATTTGAGACAGCTTCTTAAAATGGAATTTAGAATTTAGGATGAATTCAAGACAAAATAGATTAGATTTTCTAATTTGAGTTTCAAAATAATCTGTGAGGTAATAGTGATCATGTTGCTAATTTTGTCTGCTCTTACACTCTTTTCTGTCACAGCCCCATGACTTTGATGAATGCAGATTTGATATCAGTGTGAATGATAGTGTTTGGTACCTCCGAGCTCAGGACCCAGACCACAGACAACAGTGGGTAGATGCAATAGAACAACACAAGGTATGTTGGTTTTTGTTTTCTGATTTCCCTTCTCACTCCCTCATTAGATCAAATGTGGTCCTTGCCGAGAGTTGTAAGCTTCACTGTACAGTCATTAAAGTATTCAAGGTATTTATGACAGTTAAATCTGCAAGTTTGAAGCTGTGTGTTAATACGTTTCAAATGAATTGATTTGCTTGTTCTTCATAGATAAGACTTTAGAAAACTGGGGGCTAACAATTGTGAACCTTTCTTGAGCTGCCTAGCTTGAAACAAGAAAAGCTTGCATTATGTTTGAGTGACTTTTTTCATTCTTTTGTTCATCCTCTCTCACTGATTATTGAATTGTTTCTTATCTATCCAAGATGTTACACTTGTTAGTCTTAGAGTCAAATCTCCTAGGTTATCATTCTGGTTTTAGACCCCTCTCTTTCATCCTTTGACTGCTTTTTCTGTATCTGATTACTGGCTTTTGTCTCCCTGTCTCTTAAGGCACTACTCTTCATCAACATTTTGGTTCACCTTTCTTGATCACTTATGTGTTCCAATGAAGTCAGTTAATTTCATTATAAAACTGGCTGACCTTCAAGCCCTTTAAGTCAAGTAGAAAGTACACAAAACATCCATTATGTTTTCAGGTACAAGATAGGCAATGTCCCAAGGTGTAGAATTTAAGTACAATAGCTAGCACAATGCGTCCTCTCAGGCTGGGTTGTACAGGTGTTAAAGGACTATAAATTAAAACAGATGTCTAAGTAGATGTGAATTTTTACCTTGAGCTTCTTGAAGTGTTGTGTATATCAGTCCTCCATGTAATAAGGAGGTTTCACCTCTTACTGGACCTTCCTTACAATAAGCAGTACGTGTTCTTAAGTTTCAAGTGCTGCCTTTTGATAAAGGTTCTCCAAAAAAAATCATCTCAATTAGGCTATTCATCCCTTTGTATATAGCTTGGCATTTTGCCTTCACTTTGATACAGAGATAACATTAAAACATAGAAAATTAAGTTACAAAATTGGGATGCTTTTCTGCATCTAGTGAAAAAATAAAAAGTGAACAATGGAATGTTCTTGAGAGAAAAGCACTGAAACTTGCTCCTAGTGCAATACCTGAGAAACACATCTCATGAGGATACATAGAACAAGTTGCTGGCTTATACATCCATAGAACTGCCATTTCTAAAACTGGTGTACAGGCTTGGGGGGCTTCAGGTATGGGTTTTTGGGGACATGGAGCTTGATAGCCCCAGGCTAAAATTCAGACTAGGTTTGGTGAGTGATTCAGCTGGGGAAATGCAGAACTTAACCTGAAGCCAGATAAGAAGAAATGCAGTCTGGCATGTTGCATGCTACCATGCAGGAATGGATGAGAAAAAAAAACAAATTCTGTCTTGAACTCTGCTCAGCACAACTTCAAACCATTTTAATGCTGGGGTTTTTTTCCCCCATCTTGTGAGGTTCACCTTAACTGTTGCTGAGTTCTGAGATGTGATTTTATTGAATCACCAACTCATAATATGAAATTACTGAATGGTAATAGTTTAGAGTTTACCCCTGTAACTGTTAAATTAAAATTGTTTTTCTCTGCTACTTAAAAAGACCCAAAGCAACTTGTATTTTTCAACATTGAAGTTTTTCCTGCATTAGTGCTCAGCCCCTGTCATGAGGTATCTGTTTGCTTTCGTTTTTGTCCCTTATTAGTGGTAAGGTAGGCTTAAGTCATCTCATTCAACCCCCTTTTCAAATCATTAGTGAGTGTTGAGGAGCACAAGGTCTAGCATTCCAAAAGTGACCTCCCCTTGTGAAAAAGCCAGATTAATTATGCAGGTTTTCCACTTCAAAAAATAAGACTTTCTTCTAGTATTGATTTCTGTTTGGACAGTTTGAACTTCCATGCTTTGCAAGAATTTGGTAGTTATTTAAATAAATCAATAAATCAATAAATTGTACCAGATCTCTGCCTTTACATTTAAAGGAACAGATTATGAGGAGTTTCTTGGTTAGTTCTAGTATGCATTTTTTTCAGTATTTAGAGTTCATATAGGGGTGGGGTTAATTGGTGCTTTTTTCATTATTTTAATAAAGTTATTTTTCTGCTTGTTTTTCAAAGAGTGAGGGTGTTCTGGAATGTTATATAAACAGAAGAAAAGTATGTCTACAAGTAGGAAGTGGTAATAAAATGCTTCTGTTTGTGCTGAACTGACAAGAACTAGTTTAGTTTGTATCTTGCTGTCCTGATATAACACTGGACTTGACTGTTCTGAATCTTACGGTTTTTTCAGTATGTGTAGTTTGCAGTTTCATGGCTATTTGACATTTTTCAGTTCATTTCCTTTTTACTCTGCAGTGTTTACAGTATCTAGGGCAAATAGCAATTGTTCTCATTCTTAAATCGAAAGAAAAATATCATGGCATCTCACTTCTAAATAAACCACCAAAACATTTAATATTAAATTAAACATTTCATATGTTAAAGCAATTACATTATTTATAAGCATCCTTTTTGTCTTATGCAACTAAGTATCATGGATCAAGACAAAGCAAGGAATACGGCAAAAGTTAATGCAGGCTTGTAACGGTATCTTAGACTCAAGTTAAAAGTATGTAATGAAATGTCAGAGTTAGCAGCATGTTTTTCCAGCACAATATGCTGTTGTCTTCATAATACAGTAGCAGCTTTGTGTGATAAATATAGGTGCGGAGGTGCATCTGTTCCTTCTAATTGTTCTTATGAAAATATAAGGTAATCTTATCACCAGAAGCCTTAGAAAAGTGCTGTAGGCACATAAATGTTTGATTGAATTAAACATAAACCAGAAGTGTCAAAATCCAGTTTTCAGTCTGGTATTATCAATGGTTCTTAAAGAATGTGTTTCCTAATGTCTTGTTTCTGTATTTTCATTGGGAGGTTAGTGCTATATCCTATAACTTCTTTAGAAGTTTGTATGAAAAATACTTAGGAAACTATATTTTTTCCCGTATAACTTTGATAGGATCTGAAAAAATGTATTTACATGGAATCTGGAGGTTAATCCCATTTTTCATTCTAATTTGTTTGATCAACACTTAAACGATCCTTAGATTAAAGTAACTCTTCATCCATTCTTTAATTTACTTCATCTCATGCAAGTTTTATATCTAAAAACTTGATTTAGAGTAGGAGAAGATGGGCTTTTATGAGACAAAATACCCCATTTCACTTAAAGTTCAGATTTGTGTTACTCTCAAAATTTGCCTACTCTGGAATTTTCTGAAGGAACTTTTCTGGTCAGGTTACCAAAACTCAAGTGAAAGTTCCTTAACAAGCCGTTGTTTCTGCATAAAGATTATTTTGTTTTAGAACCAGGTTCTTCAATTGACACATAGTAATTTGAATAAAATTGAGAGGAAATAATTTCCTTTACTAAACAACCATTTTTATTAACATGAGTCTACTGCTATATAAAGTACTTTTGTTTGTTTGTTTTTGAAGTTCTTTGTTGCTTACTGAGTGGGCAGGTAGTTCTGGGAGGCTGCTTAAGCTGTCTGCTAACAAAAGTACGTTTGTGAGACTTAATGTAGCATGTCACAAGGTTGTTGATCTTCAGAGAATGAAAAATAGACTGAAACTTTATGACTATTTCATTGTGCTCCTAACAGAGAAAACAGTGAAAAGAGTGATTTTAAATTAATTTTATATTAATTTCAAGTATAAGCAGACATAGAAAAACTAGATGCTTAGCAACACCAATGAGTAGCTGATGGCTCAGAAATATAAAACAGCTAATGTTCAAGCATAAAAACTGTTTAAATTTGCAGGGTTTTATATCACTCCATTCATCTTTACTTGTAGTGAGGTTCCTGAATCCTTACGTTTCAAGTATAGCTTCTCAAATGTTTATTTATCTTCCTGAACTGGAGAAGGAGTATGTCTGAAATTACTGTAAAACCATCAGCGAGGCAAATGAGGAAAGGGAGTCCTTTCTTCCACATAAGTGTTTGATTAAATGTATTGAGCAGGCATTTCTCTGGTATCAAAACATTGATGGTACTTGAGCACCAAGGTATTGATGCTTTTGGAAAGTTGTTCACTTCATAATAATAATTTGAAGGAGTGACTCCAGGTCTCTCCTGTGGTTTGAAAGTGAAGTTTGGAATTTCTAACCTAAGATTAGATAAACGGGCTTACATATTGTTAGTTTGGTGCTGTGAGAAAATGAGGGGAGTGAATTGCTGTTCGTTGTGAGAAACCTCTGTATAATTAACTTGTTTTGAGCAAATTAACTTGAACTCCTGAGATCCAGATAATGATATCTTGTAACTTTATTCTGCCACCTGGTTTGAGAACCTGATGAGAGTTTCTTTAGAACTGAATGCTTCATGAGAAACTTTGCCTCAGCTTAGGTTTGTCCCATTTTATTCCATCTTTTTACTTTTTGGATACAGATTCTGCATGTGTTCATTATTTACTTTGTGATTCTTCAGCAAAATCGATTGATAGTGTTTTAAATCTTGGATTTTCAAAACCTTTTGTCTGTCAAACTGAAATGCTGAAGTCTTGCTGAACTTCTTACAATACTTGTCTTTGGTGTGTCAAACTGGAAAAAGTAGTTTTCCAGAGGGGTATCTAGATATCCAACAAGTTTGGCATGTAAGAAGTAGAGAGGTAGGTTCCCTTTTTCATTTTGAAGTCATGATATAGAAGATGTTTTTATCTAGTGCAGGAGACGTGAATTTCAGTGTTTGTCTGTGAAAGGCATTGGGTGGCTACCTTGGAGTGACTGCTTTTCACTCTTTATTAGACACTGGGAGAGGAGTTAGCTAGTTAGAATAGGCTTATACAGAAACATCAACAAGAGTAAAACTTACATCTGTCTTTTTAGCATTTTTTTCCTAACTAACCTGGGGAGAGGGGGCATGGCAATCTTGATGTCAAAGATAATTTAGCTTGCTACAACCTACTTCATAAGTTATTGGTTGTTAAACCCAGCAAGATTCTTCACAACCCACTTTTTGCATTGTTTAAGTGCAGATCTAGTTAAGATGGTGAAAAAACCGAAACACTGGATTTGGCAGGCTACTAAAGTCAAATTTATGAAAAAGTAAAGTATTGAAGCAGTTGATTCATTTCCTTTATTAAACATTGATACATTTCCAAACAATTAACAATTGGGATACTTAGTTTAGGTGATTATTTTCTGAATGCGGATCCTAGTTCATAAATTAGTGTAGAAAACTGCAGAGCAAACTTTAAACAGCATCATTGTGATTGCAGTTAATAAGGGCATTTTAGAATGTTGTTGAGGAAAAAAAAAAAATTAAAACCTAAAAATATCACCAGCCTGAAATCTTCAGAAAATGCTTGTTAACCACACAAAATACAGTTCTTTTTTTCTACATAACCTAAGAAAAGGTAACAGTTACCTTATGCATAAAGTACTAAGAGTTGTTAATTCCACCACCATAGTCATCTGCATGGTTTGTTTTCTCTTGTCACTGTACTGTTCCAAAAGAAGGTGGTATTGGAGGAGAGGACGAGTGGCAGAGGTGAGCTTTTGCCAGTCTAACATGAATGCAACACCATACAAAAGTAAAATTCACAGTGGCTGAAACCAGAGCACCACAATGTTGTGCAGTTCAGAAGCATTTTAAATATAACAAAATAACCCACCGAGTACCTTTAAAGGACTGCCCTCAAACTGCTCTAATTGTTCCAGTTGGAAGGAAGGTTGAGTTAATGTCAGACTGCTTAAATATTGTTGGTAGTACGAATCAGCTTCTGGATAAACAGAGTGAAGGACATCAGGTAAATACTGAAGTAAATACTGAAGTATTTCTAAAATTAAAATTTGCTTCCTGTCTATGAGTTATTTCTCTTATGAACTCAAGTATAAGAGGTTGTGCAGTAGTAACTTTTTTCAATCAGAGGGAGCCTTAAATTTCACTTCAAACCTGATTATAAGCACCCAAATTTTCTCAGTTCCTGGTGTTTTGTTCTGTAATTGGAATGCGTCACCTTCAAACTGAGATCCAAGTGCATCTACCTGTTCTTTCAACCTACTAATGCCTTAAATTTCACATTAACAGTACTTAATGTCAAGCTTTTGTTTGAATACTGTATGTAAACATTGATTTATGAGATTATTTTTAGTTAGCTGTGCTAAGAAAAAATTGAAAAATGCTAATGGAGGTAACTTTCTCATAGTAATATTTTACCGGCAGTGCGTGCCAGAGCAAAAAAAAAATATGACCTGTTAATCAGGTCAGAAACCAATATCAGAGTTTTGATTTGTGAAATAATGAGCTCTGGTGATCAACAGGAAAGGAAGATACAGAAAGTTACTAGACTTTGAGCTTGTCCCTAGGCTTTCAGCAGTTGTGCGTGAAGCTGTAACACTATGTGAAGACAGGGCCATTTGCTGCTTTTCTACACCTCTCTAATCTTGCCCTAAGATGAATTTAATATACTGATAAAATGCCAATGAAGATATGCAAATAAATTACTCCAAATCTGTTGCCTATCTGCACTGAAATTAATATTGGTAAAATAATTAAGAATTAATGGTAAAGTATGTGCAGAGTAGGAATGATACAGAAACATTTTGATTCAGCATGCTAATGTAACAAACTTTTAAAATACTCAGTGAGAAGTGTAAATTTCTGCCATCAGTAAATAGTTTGATTTTGATGTTATGATCTTTATAAATCTAAAATTTTTTGTATCAGCTTACTATATTGCTGAGAACGAGACACTGTCAATTTCTAGCAAATGCCAGGATTTCTAATATTGATTAGCGGATGTTAATTATAAAAACAGTCTTGTTAATTATTTTAAAATAAAAACTTTCCAATAGCGTAATTTCAGATACATCATTTAGGAAGGAGCAACAGGAATAGTGTCTGTTGCCATTTCTCCATCTACGTCCTCTCCTGGAGTTAAGGTGTTGCAGTAATGTGTGATTTTTAACATATTTGGTTCTTCAGCAGTAGTTGCTGAGGTCTGAAAAGGAAAAAAAGTGTGGCTCCCTAATATTTTATTTTTTTTGCATTTCATCCTAATACCAGTTCCTCTGGCCACACTTCCCTCTTTGCCCATTTGCAAATAAGACTGGCTTAAGTGGAAAAAACAGTGCAGATGAAGGGGAGCACTGGAGATATGGGAGTAGGTATGTTGTTTAAACTTGGTTTTACTTACCAAGTTCATAATGAGGATTATAGGAGTGTGACGATGAGGCCTCCTTTTACCTTTGTTGATGTTCATGTCGTAAGTGTTGGAACAAGTTTCTTACGTAGTCTTGATGTCAGCTAGTGTTCCCTATCAAACTGATTTAGATTGCCGTGTTCTTTTGTCTGGTGCTCTGCAGCACACAATGAAGTCCAAAAGTTTTCTGTTTGCTGACACTTGGACTGTATAGCGCACACTGTGAGTCTCCATGGGAATGCGTTTTGCTCCAGAAGGTAGTGTCCCACTCTCACTGTGGCACTGCAAGGCTCTTGACTTGCAGCAGCTGTCAGAGGAGGCTGGAGGACAGATTCAGATATCTATGTAAAGCTGTAAAAAGCTGTTAGCTGTTTAAAAGCCTGAAATGTGTAGGTAAGTCACTGATGAGTGGTAGAAATATACGCTTAAAGGTGTTTCATAAACACTGTGTATTTGTATAAAACTAGAAAGCCATGAACTGTTGCTCAAGCTTATGCAGGAACATTGGTGTTCTCCTGTTGCTGTAGCTTAAGTTCTTGTGCATTCGTGTTTGACATATCCCTGCAAAGCTGAATTTGAAGTGAAACTGCTCCTTGATAACTGAATAAGAAAATAAGTCCAAGCATAGTCTTCTGAAATCAACAATGATAAACTTCTTTATTTTGGATTTTGGTCAGATCCTTAGGTAAAGTGGGAAATACACATGAGAAGGATGTAGCTGTCTCAAGTCCAAGCACCTTGTCTAGCTTTTCAAGTTCATTCATCCTTCAAGTATGAATACTGTCTTTTACTTTTTGCTCTTCAGTGACATCTGAGTAGTATAGGTAAAGAAATAAACTGAAGTAGTCTCCTGAAGAAAGAGTCATAAAGTTCATCCTAATTCTTCCCCTAATATGAACTAAAGTCATTCTTACTAGGTGCTGTGTTTCACTGTAAGTTAGACTGGTAAGTGTTGTAGCAGTAAGGGATTGTGAAATCACTTTAGCCTATTTCAGCTATTCAAGGGATTTTTTGCCATCTTCATAAAAACTTGAGTTTTCCTTTATCTAGTAATCTTAGAGTAAGTCTGGAGATGGGATTATTGCCTTAATTTTTGAAACACTTAAAATTTCTTTTCTTCTTCTGTTAGAACTGTTTCCTGTTCCCTAACTGTTATTAATGTGGATGTCTTTTACAACTTTCTGATACCTTATATGGCTCTCTTCCAAACTCAGACCTCATCCTTCTGTGAGGTACAGAACCAAAATTGAACTCAGTCTTCCTACGGAGGATCCTACACAGGTCGCGCAGAACGTAGGATTATTTTGTGGATCTTGTACACTACCCTGTTTTCTAACACCGCGAGGTTTTTAACATTTTTATTCAGTTTGAGAACCACTAAATCTGATTCAACTCTAGAACTGTCTGCAGATTGTTACCTGTCCTATACTTGTACAGCACAATATTTCCTAGAACCAAGTAAGCTTTGAACTTCATTGTTCCTGTGTACCTAAGTCTTAACTTTATGCTGCTCTTCTACAGACTTCAGTCTTTCCAACTCTGCTGCCTTGGGTTTTGGTTTCTTTCCAGAAATAATTTATTGTGCTTCTTGGTTTGGGTTCCATTTCTTAAGAGATTGTGCTTCTTCTAGTACTTTGTGAAGTACGGGGATTGTCTGTGTGAAGAAAGGCTTCCCATTTAGCAGTATCTGACTTGGTAGCTGAGTTTGCTTGTTACTCTGTTGGGAGCTGGTTATCTGAAGCTGAATCTGTGCACTAAAGACAATTTTATGTGCTTGTATCCTTGTGAGCTGTGTCTGCCATATGTTCCTAATTAAGAAATATGCTCCCCATCTATCAAAGCATTAACAGGTAGTCTTCATAACCTTAGTAGAGGTCTTAAACTCCCCTTCTCTCAAACCCCTGCCCCAAAAAGCTAGTGAACTTAGTTGGGATGGTTTACTCCTATCTTTCCCTTAAATTAGCTAAATATACAAATTAATTGAGATTCAAATGCACAGAAAAGTTCAAGTAAATTTTTGATCATGCGTGTCTAGGCTGGTGAGCTAGGGTGTTCTGAAATACCTAAAGGATGCCTGAAAATTATGGTTCAAACTGCCCTGTGGATGCAGGACCATGTGAATGAAAACACTTTCAAAAGTGCTGACTCAGTAACTTTAAAGGCTCATGACATTACTACTAAGCTGTTAAGAGTATATGTCAGTCATTATTTTTGTAATGAAGGGTGATGTATATGGCTAAAGGAAACTTGGTCCCAAGACTATTGCCGAGTCTTGAGATGACCAGAACTAAGCTAGCAGAATCAACTTGAAGCCGGCTATGCAGTAAATAACCACTCATTGCTATAAACAAGTGGATTTCTAGTAGTAAACTCACAGGTGGTATTAATTCACTTTGTAAAAACAACTGTGGTAGATCATTTTGATAGTGTATACTTTCATTTAATAGAAATAAGGGGAGTGTCAAGGTTGTAACTGGCAGAATGACACGCAGTAGCTCTAGGAGCTGAACTCTCTACACAGTATGTTTTTGCATGGTCTCCCTGAAAGCAGTCTTGTTCGTGGAGAGAGACCTGTATCAAGCTTAACTTCAGTAGTAAATGCCCCTTCCCATTACGGTAAGCTCCTGCTCTCAGTAACATAAAATAGAGAGTTGCAATGTAAAAGTAGAGAGTGGTTAACCGGTTATAAATTGGCACTTGCCAAATGCTGTGTGCTGATTACTCAGAATTATTACTCACCACCTCAAAGTACTGTGCATTTATAGTTTAATAGAAAAGTCTTGGATACTCTGTATGCGTCAATCTACCAAATGTGGTCTTTTTCACTTATTTTTAATAAGTTTTAAGAGGTGCTTTTTCTTCAGTGAGTTTCATTGGAGTGAAACTCAACGAGGTGATATTAATAGACCATAGTTAATGGTCTGGTCCTAGTCAGGAGTGCTCAGCCACGTGGGTGGGGTGCACAAGTACCAATAAGACATAGTTACATTCAACAGAAGTAACTTGTTTTGACTCTTTTGAGAGGTATATACCAACATCAGCATCATACAGTGAACCTCCTGAAAAAGAGAATAACTCCAAGAGCTGCCGGAATTCTTTCAAAAACACAGCGACCTCTGTTTTTTAATTAATGTCCACTTGCCATTATTGGAACTTCTTAAGGTAGTTCTTCTAACGTAACTTTCACTGTAGGTCTGCAAAAAGATCTTTTTTTCTCTGGAAACAGATCAAGCATGTAAATACCCATTTGCTGTTACTTGAGTGTTGTCTGTGTGCATGGACTTACTCCAGAGGAAGCAAAGCTCTTGAGCATACCAAAGCTCTTGAGCATACCAATTTTAAATGGGAGGATAGGAAGAAGGGGTTTAATATTTAACTGCCAGTATTAAATGTCCTATATAGATTGATACAAACATAGGCATCAGAAAATTGGGGGAATGGAAGGTGTAATAGAGAGAGGTGTCCATCTTTCTATCCCCCACCCCCCAGCAATCTGAAATAACTTGTGAGGATTTGTGTATTACTGTAAATTGCTGGTTTAAACAAACAAATACAGCTGAAGCTGCTCATCTGATAAGAATTACTTGCCCTGATATACAGGAGAAATCTGGTACTGAAACTTGTCGATATTGTACAGAAGCTGTGCTTTCAGGGGAAGATTAGAGGGGTTACTCAAGTTATTATTCCTTTACTGGCAACAGCAGAAGTTTCTTTCTTTTAAATTAAATGTACTCTCTCATGGATGGAAACTAAGCTTGGGTGTGTCTTGCACATTCCATTATTTTAGCTCTGTTATCAGCAGGAGCTCTTTAATACATATGATATTGCAAGTCATTTAATGTTATTAAATTTGCTCAGTCCACTTGTTGCTGGAAACTGTGGATTTCCTGAAAGAAGACTTTAGGGGAATGCCAGTGAATCAGCAGTTTAGTTGACTATACAAGCGTGTTTGCTGCAGCAAACCTTAATGTTGTCACTTCCAAGCTGTTGAAACTTCCCTTTCAGGACAGAAAACAATGATTCTTTGTCTGTCTTGCCACCCTTTTGCAACTCTTGGGCCCATGTGAACAGCAGCTGTAAGTTTTAGCTTTATGAATAAGTGGTTACAGTTAAGACTGTTTAAAGCTGGACTAAAACTTTCTGTCCATTCCAGCCCAACACACTTGATTAATTTTAAACAATGCAGATTGTTTCACTTTGACCAGCACAATCTTTTTTTGACTGTGTGTTCCAGTTTTGGTTCATAACAATCGCTTTGGCTTTGAAAAGAGATATTATAATCCTCTGAAGAATGCATCCTTGTGGGGTGTAGGCCTGAGTATCTAATTGGATATGCTCTGAGCAGGAGGTGGTACTAGAGATCTTGCATCCTAGTCATTCTAATTCTATGGTTAAAACCACATTTCTTATATAGCAGTTAATTCTTCCTTCCTCATGTCATAATATTTTCTACTTCCCAGCAAAAGAATTCCTCTGTCTTGAAATGGTCCTTTTTTAACGAAGTGAAGTTTTTTTGCCTCAATTTGCTGGTTCTCAGACTTTCAGATTTAAAGAAAAGATCTGGTTAAGCTCTCTCTTCAAGTTTTTCTTTGTTCTTGCACTGTTCAAAAATGCAGCATCTACTTATTTCCATTCTTGTTTCTACCTGCCCCCAAATATGCTAATCAATGTTAAACAGAAAATATATAGTTCATGTGTTTAAGGACGTTAGTGTGTTCGAGGAAATCTGTTGGATAAACCTGCCAATTTTGAAAAGTCTAGAGAGACTGCAAAGATAATCAATAGCTATTTAGACAACATCTCCCATAATCTAATCAAACAATAAGTAGGACTCAAGATTTGTACTTGTACAAATCTAATCAGTCTTCAGAGGCTTACTGGGCTGGTTTGTTTTGATTCTTGAAAAGAGGCCATCATGCCAGCTAGACATGTCTTCAGCAGAACTACTGTCAGTGTTTAGCTGACAGTACCAGTCATATGTAGTCTCTCTTGGAGTATCCATCCGAATAGACACAACCTGGAGTAAAAACAGGCTCTGTTTATGTGTTTGGGCTTGGTCACATGAAAAGGAAGACTGAAATATGTGGATCTGCGGCTGGAATTAGGAGCAAAACTTGTGTTACACTTGGCTGGAAAGGTTTTCTGCCACCCATGTAGGTTTATAGTGTCTTGATATAAAAATGCTTCAAGAAAAAATCTTATATTTTTAGAGCCCTGTGCTACACACCCAATCTGCAAAGTTTTTCTTTACTGTCCTAGCCTTTGAGGCAGATTTGAGCCTCAAGTGCTTTTTGCTGTAGATACCATAACTTTTCTGTCATTTTTATGGCTACTGCTTTTTTATGCTTAAGTTGGACTGTATACAGATCTGTCAGAATATGAAGATCTGGTGGCAGAATGTGTGTTTTGTTACTGCCACGCAAGAATGGTCAGGGAACAAGAACACCTTGCCAACCATGAGGTGGGAGTCTCCTCCCCTCACTTAGTAATGGAGTGAAGTCAGCTTTTAGTGTGCTGCAGTGCAAAGCATATAACAGCAAGAATATGGCCATTCTTCTTAAGTCATGTCACACCCCCATACACACACTGCAATGTCTGCGGGCAATAGCATCAGTTTTTCAGTTTGTCAGCTCTCAACACATGTGTAGCTTTCTCATGATGAATTTTTCGGGGATACACTGCTTTAGGGGAACCAGCAATGGGATTGAACTTCAGCAGTATGTAGAGAATATATGAGTCTACAAAATATTTATTCTGATGACAGACGCACTGAATGTGTTTCAGCAGTTGCCTAGACTTTTCATAGTACAGTGTGCAATTAAGGCATAAGTTCTTGCAGGAGGGGCTCTACAACTTGTACTAAACACGGATGTGCTGTCATGAGATGAGATAATTTAGTTGCTGCAGAAGACTTGAGTAAAAGTAGGCTACTGAACTGCTTGTTTTATTACAGTGTTCTCTAGGTATTGCTTATTGTAGGGAGGTTTTTGTGTTGGTACCAGACCTGCGCTGGGCATCCTTTATCTTGTTATGAACTCTTTAACCCTCTGGAAGGCAGAACAAAATAGTGTCCCATAGCTTAATGCACAACCTAATAGTGACCAAGAGTATTACAGTTCTGTGTAAAACTAGTGATAATACTTATCTTCCAAGTCCTGAACATTTTACAGACTAGATACTTTGGTTTGCTTTCTTCTCATATACTAGAAGCAGCCTTTTGTGAGCTGTTATTCCACCATTTTACAGATTTTCCTTCAAGGGTAGCGTAGGTCAGCTTATTGTAGAGACCTGTGCTGTGCTTGAAGTTGTTTTTCCTATTGCACAGAGCGTGTTGGCTTTCAGCAAATAAAAGCAGTCTGTTTCTTTCTGCATCAATGAACAATGATATTGTGGAGGTTGTTTTTTTTATTGGCAGATTAAGTTTAATGTAATATTTTTACTGATGTGTTTGATATTGTTTGTCATGTCAGTTAATATTTTAATTTTCAAAGATGAGCTTTCTGAAAGTTACATTTCATAAAACAGTTCTACAAACTCCTTAGTAAGCCTGTATAAACTTAATGTCATGAATAAAGTAGATAACTTCTTTCAAATGAAATGTGTCTGTATCATTACGGTATCATCATGACTTTTTATGGGTTTGATAGGCTTCAACTAAAATCTTCTGATGCTTCCCAAAGTGCATATACATACAGGGAAAACTAGTTTGGTGAGAGCCTACTTAAAGCTTTCTCAGTACATGAAGAAATCCTGGGGCTGTTCATCTGGCTCATAAATAAAACTACTTTTCATTGCGAGCTGTATGTTTGGCAGCTGTAGACTAATTGCAAATCACTTGAATGTGAAGAAAAGTCTTCTACTTGGACACAGTACTTGAGACAGAGATGTCTGATTTTCTCTATGTCAAATGTTAGGCATTTTTTCTTTTAAAGCAAAATTAAATTGATCTCAATTGTTAAATGAAATTCTAAGGAATCTGAGCCAGAACGTTAGTCAGCATGTTTGATTTGGTGCTGTCTGTGGACAGTCTTAACTGGAAATGAACATGTTTGTGGTTGGTTCACTGTTTTGAACTGGCTGAGAAGTGTGACTTCAGAATAATTTCATTAATCTCAATAGAGAACATTTCTAATTCACTGCCATCCTTTCAGCACCACATGTCACTGTTACTACTTGCATACTGTGTGAAAAACTTTATCCTCACTGAGCAATGTGTCTGAAATGTAATTATAAAGGCTAAAGGTAAAACTGCTCTGGTTTTAATTGTCTGACAAGGAAGGAGGTTTCTATGCCGAGGGACTGTAGCAGAAATAGGGTAAGGGTTACTGTTGGGCTTTGACCGAGAGTAACCTCTGGCAGTGCCTCTTTCCTTTTCGCTATTTCCCTCTAGTGGTCACACACGATACTGACTTTGAGAGTTTAAACACATGAACTGGTATCTTTTCAAATGCTTGTATGTAACGAAACTACTAATACAGAAATAATACGGGTCGTATGAAAACTTAATTTTCCCAGTCCTGACCAGTTAGAACATACTGTGATATCTTGTGTCAGGAGGACGTACTGTAATGTTTCCGGGTGGTGATTCACTGAGTTTTTGGAAACTATCTGAATTTTTGTCCCTTTAGATATCCAAATATGTCTTTTACATGAAACGTGTAAAGCTCTTAGCATAATCTAAATTTGCTTCTGAAGTTTTTTGATGTGGGGTCTGCTTTACATGTATCTATTTGTCCTGTATCTGGGACTAGGTCTTATGGCTTAACATTGGAAGTATTAAGATAATTTATCCCTTCAACATTTTGTTTTATGTCATGTTAGACTTGTTCTTGACCCATGAACTAAAATGAAAATTATGGAATCACGTGGTGCTAGTCTTTGTAAAACAGTGTTTTCATGTAACTTTTTTAAATGTTGGTACAGCCATTGTGTATCAAGTGTTTCACAGAATCACTAAATTGGAAATTACCTATAATATCATGTCATCTGTCAGCCTAGCACCCACCACCGTGGTCACCACTAAACTATGTCCTCAAGTGCCATATCCACACGTTTTTTGAGCAATTCCAGGTATGGTGACTCTACTGCTTCCCTAAGCCATCTGTTCCAATGCTTTACAACCCCTTTCATGGAAAAAAATTTCTTAATATTTAATCTACACCTCCTCTGGTGCAACTTGAGGCCATTTGCTCTTGTCCTATCACTTGTTGCCATGTCACTACAACCTCTTTTCAGGTAGTTGTAGAGAGTGATAAGGTCTACCCTGAGCCTCCTCTTCTCTGGGCTGAGCAACCATAAATCCCTCAGGCACTCGTCATAGGACTTGTGCTCCAGAGCCTTCACCAGCTTCATTTGACTTAAAAATACTGCAAATGTTGCTTACTGTGTAAGTTGGGTTAGGCAACTCAGGAAAAGTACAGTTAGGTCATGTGGAGAAAAAATTAGAAAGGCAAAATGTTAGCCAGAACTCAATCTGGCCACTGCTGTATACGATAATATAAAGTGTATTTACAAATACATTAACAACAAAAGGAGGGCTGAGGAAAATCTCCATCACTTATTGGACACGTGAAGGAAGATCTTTGTCACCAAGGTTGAGGAAAAAGCTGAGGTGTTTAATGCCTTCTTTGCCTCAGTCTTTAACAGAAAGACTGAATATCCTCAGGCCCACCAGCCCCCTGAGCTGGTAAGGAGGGATGGGGAGCAGAATAGACTCCCTGTTACCCAGGAGATACTTAGTGACCTGGTGTGCCACACAGACACTCAAAAGTCTATGGAGCCAGATGGTATTCACCCAAGAGTACTGAGGGAGCTGGTGGAAGAGGTTGCCAAGCCATTCTCCATCATTTATCATCAGTCCTGGTTAAATATGGAGGTCCCAGATGACTGGAGGTTGGAACAAGTATGATGCCCATCCACAAGAAGAGTCAGAAGAAGGAACTGGGGAACTGTAGGCTTGTCAGCCTGACCTCAGGGCCAGGGAAGGTTGTGGAACAGGGTATCTTGAGTGTGATCACATGCAGGACAGCCAGATCAAGCCCAGCCAGCATGGGATTAGGAAAGGCAGGTCCTGCTTGACCAACCTGACCTCCTAGGACAGGGTGACCCGCTTGGTAGATGAGTGAAAGGCTGTGGATGTTGTCTACCTGGACTTACAGTAAAGCCTTTGATACTGTCTCCCACAGCATTCTCCTGGAGAAGCTGACATCCTATGACTTGGACAGCTATTCACTGGGTTAAAAACTGGCTAGACGTCTGGACCCAGGGAGTGGTGGTGAATGGAGTTATACCCAACTGGTGGCTGCTTACCAGTGCTCTCCAGGACTCAGTAGTGGGGCCAGTTCTGTTTAATATCTTTATGGATGATCTGGATGAGGGGATTGAGGGCACCCTCCGTAAATTCACAAACAGCACCAAATTGGGTGGGAATGTTGATCTGCTGGAGACTGGGAAGGCTCTGCAGGTTGTACATGACAAGTAATTTCTTCACTGAAAGGGTGGTCAGGCATTGAAACAGGCTGCCCAGGAAAGTGATGGAGTCACCATCACTGAATGTGTTCAAGAAACGACTGGACGTGGCACTTTGTGCTGTGGTTTAGTTGACATGGTGGTGTTTGGTCAAAGGTTGGACTTGATGGTCTTGGAAGTCTTTTCCAACCTCAGTGATTCTATCATTCTTTACTGTCTGTCATGCAGAACTGATGTGTTCTTCCTTATGGAATTTATCCCTTCAGAACTTTGATATTTCCTATCCAGTGTATTAATCTTTTGATTAAAAATAAAATTACCTTTATACAGAATTATTGCCTAGATAGTTTAAACTTGACACATGGAATCTTTGTGTTATCAAATTGATATATGATTAGAAGGGGGTGTAAAGCTTCTACTCATGACAGAATTCTGTTGCATAAAGAGCTTTTAAACCAGACTGGGCTTTGTTTTTAAACAAACATGATTTTGACTCAATAGAGGGACTGCTTTTATGAATCTTTAACCCTGGGCAACATCAGGAATCTGAAGCTGTATCAAGAACATGACAAAAAGTTGCATGCATTGGGGAGTCCCTTGTTCAGTATGACCTTTTTTGTTCAACTGTGTAATGGGTGCAGTAAGCCTCCCCTGTTTTTTGAAGGAAGTAGGTGTTGAGAGATGATGATAAAAACAAGGGCCTCAGCAAGAAGGAAATAAGAAGAGGGAATAGGTTTTGAAAGTGAAGAAAATTTTTTAAGATTTAACAGGGTGTGAGATGCAAAAGAAGTAACGTGTTTAAAGTAAATTCTTACTTTTCCCCACTTTTCCCCTGAATTACTGTTATGAGATTACAGTTTAAGCAGCATGTGTTTTTATGTATTTCCTTTGGGTGTAAGATAGTTTTTCTTAAATCCTTTGTCAGATATGTTATGGAATGTGTCAGTACTAATTTTTTTCATCCTCCAGTGCTTGCTCTCTATTATATACTCAGAGGTATGCCAAGCATTTGATAGAGATTTCTGTTCTCACGGCTAAATGAATGTTTAAGGATCGAGTGGAAGAGAAAAAAATATTTGTTCCCCTGTGTAGCAGTGACAAGATAAATGCTAACTGCACTAGGTGAAAAAGAGACTTAATGATCTTTTGGGGTTTTGCAGGAGCATTTGCTTTGGTAGTTTTTCTTCTTATTGATAAACCTGCTGACAGGTATGTGCTGTGTTAATGTAAAGCTTTTTGTAGTTCATTTCTTCCAGAGAAACCTTACCTGCATATGTACTTTGAATCCTGGGGTTTCTTGATATGAAAATGTTTATTCTAATTAAGCAAAGCATAGGTGTCTCAAGTCCACAACCAAAACTGGCTCATACTTGCAGGAGTTATCCACAAAGCTGAAAAAACCCCAACCCTTTGCTGTTTAGTGATGATTTCTCTTTCAAAGTCTTATTGTCATCTTTAGCCCAAGTTTCTTGAGCCTAACAGTGATGGTAGATGTGTTTTTCCAGTTCTACAGAGGTGATATTAGTATAGTATTTAACTGTCTTAAATAGATTCAAAATAAACCCAAACCAAGGAGTAGAGAGTAATAGGCAATCACACCTTCCCTGCCGTTTTAAAGGATAAGTAAAATATTGCCAAAATGCCTGTCAATTGTGAACACAATGTGTGTTTTAGTCCTCCTTGCTCCCTCCCGCTGTTGAAAATCCACGCGTTATCCCTGCGTGCTCAGTCCCGGCAAGGCGTGGGCTTTCTCTCCACCTAGTGGTCACTCCATGGGAGCGTCGGTTCTCGGGCTCCTGCAGAGAGTTTCCCTGCTGCCTCCTGGCTCGTCTGCCTTAGATAGCACATGTACATTGACCCTGGCAACACTCTGTTTTGGATTTTATACATAGCGATGATGTTGTAATATTTAATATAACTATTATGCAACTTCGTATAACTAATAAAAGACAAGTGCTTTCAGTTGGGATCAGAACTGTTCTTATTTTTAAAGGCACAGTTGTGCAAGTTCAGGCGGTATGTAATGGAGTGAATTCATTTTTTAAAATCTGTGACTACTCGCACTAGCTTTCAAATCATGAAAGCAAGTAAGAACACTTACTTCAGTGTGTTGGGAGCTGAGGCCAAAACATCAGGCTTTTTCTGACAGTGTCTAATAACAGAATTGAGTTTCTTAGTTCTAACGTAGCAATGCAGGTCTTACTTATCCCTCTACTAACAGGTTAGATTCATGGGAGGGACAAATGTAGCCTTCTCCCAGTCTTGCTATAGTCTCATGACCCAGCAGTACAAGCTACTTTATTCCATTACTAGGTATACTGAAGATTGTCAGGTTGGGTTTCGGTACTTTTGCTCAGTGAAGAGTTTTATTTTGCAAAATGTCACTTTGACACAGTTGTTCCCAAGTCTGAGGAGTAGGACAGTCATGGCATCCTCCTACCTGTCCTTCATTCTGCTTTTAGATTTGATGAGTATAGCAATTACAGTAATCTTAAGGCTAATTTTTCAGTTGTCTTAGTATACTGAACTTTGCAGCTCAGAATCCCTGGGGTTTCCTTCTGTGCACATACTATGTTTATTTACTATGGAGGTGCAAAATTTATCGGTGCTGGAGGAAAGTTATGTCTGCAAGTCTTTCCTTGGTTTTGCACTTGCAGAAGACGTCATATTAGAAGCTCTTTCCTTTCTGTGTCGTCCTCTGCACTGTGTTTGTGAGGGCTGTGGGTGGGGAATCATCATCCCCATCATCCAGTGGCTCTGATATTTCTGCCTTCCTGCTAACTACCACCTTGTTTTTGAAACATTAAATTTCCATTGTCAGCAGCTTAAGAACAATTGAAAAATCAGACCTACAGTCACATGATAATTATATCCATAACTTCAGGGCTCAGAAATGCATCCTGTACAGCCCTACCTGTAGTGTCTGTGGTGGTGTTATTGTGCAGCCATCTGCTGAGAAGCCCTGCCTTGGCTCATCCTGGCACTCACTAACTCTTCTTTCTGAAGCATTTGCTGCAGGTCTAAAAATTACCTTTGGGACATAGTTGTTTTACAGAGCTTGCCTGCTTATTTGCCACCCAGTCTTTCACAGTACCTTCCAGCTATCTAGTTTTGTGTTATTACTTTTTTCTGTTCTGTTTTTCCTAATATATTGTGGCTTGATCTCTTGGATGTGCGAATGGGATTTTTCACAAATACTGCAGAGAATGAGATTGGACTCACAGTGTCCTAATATCTGTTTCTACCTCCTAGAGTGAGCTGTATGCCTTAGGAGGAGGAGCTGCCTGCTGCATGTGTTATGTAAAATAATAAATAATTTATAATGCTAACTGAATATATCTGCCTTGGTGGATAAATGTACGTTGAAGTGCTTCACAGACACTAAATTGAGACATAATCAAAATAATTCCTTGAAGACCTGAAAATAATTTGCTTTATTTGATTTTATTTGGGAGAAGTTTCCTATAAGTCTGTGCTTTATTCGAGAGTATTATTTTCCACTCAAGGAAATTTCTACGTGGCGGATCAGTGCGAGCAGTAACGGAGATCTGCAATATGATTCTGGAAACACTTAGCTTTTTTTACTGAAAGCAGCTTTTCTGACGCACTGCCTTGTTGCTGATACTAGCGTCTGCTCCAGTTAACGGATCACATGAAGCTTTGGATCATGTGGCTCTTTCCTCTTGTCTGTCGTAACAAAAGGATTAATGGATTTCGCTCGTTGCCTTAGAAAGCTGAAGGTGTTGCAATATACTATCAAATGCCAGTTTTAGTGTAGCTTTTAAGCTGTGATGTATGCATGGAATTTCAAAGAACTGCATCTTTTTACTGAGCATGGCGATTTGCCATTAGTGCTTGATGGTATGAATTGATACAACTTCTACAAATAATTTTGTTTTCAAGCAGAGACTGTTGGTTTCTATGATACGAACTCTACCTCCTGCTCCAATTTTTATCTTAAAAATTGTGTAAAAAGAAGAAGCTTCTGTCTACATTCCTCTTCTCAATGTAATTGATTATTTCTGCAGTGAATAGTTAATGATGATCTGCTTTGCAAGACATAAATGCGGCAGTGACCTGCTCTCATTTAGATGTTGCGGTAGTAGAATGGTGGGGCTTTGCATGATTCATGCTTTCTTTGTTTGTGTTAATCTGCTTGCTTGTGTCTGCTGTGAGCAGGATGGCTTGTCTGTGCATCAGTTACAAATGAATACTTATTTTCTGGTTATTTGGACAAATAAGTATTCTTGATGTAATTTTATTTTTTTCCTCTTGGCTATTCAGACATAATTGTCTTGAGACAGTTTCGTGAACACAGTCTGTAAATGCACATGCTTTCTATTAATGTGTGCTTTTTGGTCTGCTGTTAACACCTGCTGAATTTGCTTCTTGATTGCAAAAACTAATTATGTAGCACCTTTTTATTGGTAGGGTTTGCAAGCTGATAGCTATATCTAGATGATAATTGTGTGTGCTGTTTAGTGTACAATTCCGAAGCATGGATAAACTGTTTAGGGGAATTAATAATCACAAGCATATATGACAGACAAATAAATATCCTTCTGAAAAGGTACCTTAAAAAAACCCATGCTTACATATTGATATGGAAAGAAGGTTCTTTTTCTTTCACCCTCAGCTTTTATTTTATAAACTAAAGTAACGGAGCATTGATTGTATGCATAATACTGTAAGAAAATGAGTTGATTCAAATGTGGAATATAAGCCATCAGGTTTTCTACTTCTAAGACTACATCTATTCTTGGAGATTCTAGAGCGTTACTATTAAGATGTGGCTTTGATTAAACCTTCAAATAAAGAAATATGGGAATTTCACTTCCTAAGCTTAAATCCAGGTTCCGCTTACGTCTTTCCCACTTAAAGGAGAAAATGATCAGAAAATGTTTGCTGTATTTAGTTAAAATACTCTAACCTCAATGAAATGAATATTTTGGCTACATTTTAAAATTGATCTGTTGTCTAAGTCATATCCTGTTGAAATGAAGTTTTATCTTCTTTCCTAGTGTATTCAACTTACAGAAAAAAATGAGTTTCCACTGCCAAACTGACTGTAATAAAAGCATATTCAGCATCACCTTAATATTTGTAGTATATGCTTAAATAAACACTGAAGTTACTGGAAAAACAGTGAAGTTTTTTGATATTTGCATTTAAAATATTTTAAAATACATGGCTCAAAGTGGTGGGTGACTCTTGTAAAATGTTCTTATAAGGTTTATGCTTATATAACACTTCAGAAACAAAGCAGATGTATGCCTAAACTCTTACTTCTAATTCAGACTTACATGCTTTGTCCCACTTTGTCCAAATCCTTTTTTACTCAACATTTCAAACAACTTTTTGTGCTTTCTCCTTGCTTTTTTGAAGTTCATTTGCGTCTTAGTTTGTCAGCACTCTTCTGCCTTCCCAAAGCCTATGGAGTTTCCAATTTTTCCATAAAATGTACAACAGCTGAAATTTCATCACTGCTTCTTGTTTGTTCTGTATCATTTTTTTGTCTCACCTTCTCCCTGCCCCATCTGAATTTCTGTCCTACTGCAGAATTTGTCAAAAGTCTTTCGTAATGTTGTCACTGTCTACTTGATCAAACTCATCTAACAACAGTACTTCGTATATTATTCTGAACTATGTTTATTGCTTACCTTCTCTTTCAGGATCTTTCCTCTGCTTTGCCATGCACAGGTCATTCACATTAACATTTAGGGAAATGTATTTTCCTCCAGTTCCTTAGTATCTGATTCTGTTTGATTTCTGAGGAAATTTGTCAGATTCTATATTTTTAGATCTTGTAAATGTTATTTTAATCAAGATATGTTTTTCTTTTCATTATTTAATTAGTCACTCTTTTAGTTTCTCACCTTGTTTTATGTAGACTTTTGTTTTCAGTAAAAAAATAATTTCAATCTAGTATAAATAATTTTGCTAGAGGAGCCTGGAACAGGAAGAAAACTTCATAGCAGTAATTGTTTAATTTTCTATGACCTCTATTTTGTTGCTTTTAAAAAGATGGTACTGTTTTTGTGATTGGAAGGATTGACTGAGGCTGATACTGTCTTGACTGAACCATGTTAATCCTCCAATTAATTGTAGAGTAATATAGATTTTTTAACAGACTGTGTGAAAATTACTTGTTAGGAACCAAAATAAATGGAACATGGTCCATTTCTTGAACCCTTAAATATGTGTTGCCTTGTTCTTTTGGGGTCACATAGTCAGTTGTAGGTAGCAAATTTTTTTACAAATCATTAAGATAACAAAAAACTTTGTAGATGCTGCATCAGCATCATAGATGCAGGTACAATCTGAGTTATTAAAACCACTGCTGCTTCATGACAAAAGCCAAATGGGTAGGTTTCAGAGGAAATGGCATTAATCTTGCTTTTGTGATTTCTTTTTCATTAAAAGCCTCAGCACTCTAGTTTTGTGTGTGGTTTGCTTTTTAGACTGAATCTGGCTATGGATCAGAGTCAAGTTTGCGGCGCCATGGCTCCATGGTGTCTCTTGTCTCTGGAGCAAGTGGATACTCTGCGACATCCACCTCTTCGTTCAAGGTTAGTGAATTAAGTTTTCTTAGGATTGGTGCACACACACCTGGAAAAGAAGTTACATGTGACGACTCATTCACATAATTATAGAAAAAATACAAAATACTTAGTTTAAGTGTTAATATTTCATCATATGATGGTGAACAGATGATACAAGGAAGCTCTCTCATGCCTCTGTGAAGTTGTCTCTTTTAAACTGTAGTATCATCTTCTAGTGGCAAGGAAATCAAAGTTGTGAGCATGTTTATTAGCTTTTTTCTAGTTTACTCACCAGAATAGCAGGGGCTCCAAATGAAAACAAACACTGATTCTGTGGCTCAAAAAACTTGATCTAGTACTGACTGACGAATTATGGCTCTCCTTATGTCTACTATATGAATATTTAATGTATAAACTAGGGTGTTCTGTAATTCCAGGAGAGCAGAAGAGGAGCAACATAAGAAAGGGGAGTAAGGATCAGAAAAGAGATCTTAAACGATGGCTGACTGTTTTCAGGCAAATGGGCATAAAGTTGGTAGCATGCAAGACCACATTTTTAATGAGCTCTTTTTGAATGCTCTGAAATAGCAGATGCTATTGAGGAAAACTGATACCAGTGGACAAAATGAGTAAGGAACAGTTGTATATGGTGTCTTCTGACATTAACAGGATTTAAGGACTGCTGATATCTAAAATATCCTTAAAATATCCCTAAAATATCTAAAATTTCTTCACTATTGCTGCAGACATTTTTTAAATTTGTACATACGACTATTGTTGAGTGTGTTGAAGCATTTCAGGCTTTTTTCCTTTTTCCTTTCCAGAAGGGCCATAGCTTACGTGAGAAGCTTGCAGAAATGGAAACTTTTAGAGACATTTTGTGTAGACAAGTTGATACTTTACAGAAATACTTTGATGCTTGTGCAGATGCAGTTTCCAAAGATGAACTCCAGAGAGATAAAGGTAACACTGTAACTGAAAACTCTTCTCTCCATAGAATTTAGTTTTGTACCCCGTAAACCTCTTGGTATAAGTACAATAGCATTTTATGTCATATAAATAAAACATGTATCTTAAATTTACTCTTTAGTAAAGGGATCAATCATATATATTTCTGCATAAACAGTGCAGAAAATACAAAATTTCTATTTTCCCTTCAGAATTCAGATTTGCATAAAAATCTGCTTGATGTTAACCTGTAGCTGTCAACTGTACAAAAGAAATGCTCTTTTTAAATGTTTCATATTATAGAATACCAATTGCTAACCTTCATAAGATGAGTTTAAGTTAGTTTATTGCTCTTACCTTTTATTTGGAAAAATCAGTGGGGTATCACTTCTGATAGAAACAGTACATTCTTTAAAAAAGTCAAAGGTGTTGCCATAAGGAATGCTTCTGAGATATATTGGCTGGAACTAGACCACTGAATGCCCACTTAAGACTTTAGCAGACTAAGGTCTGGATGTCTAAATATCTAAATTGCTTATGCCAGAGCACAGCTTGTTTTCCTATCTGTGCACTTTCCTGAGGCATTAATATTCATCCCTGTGTTTGTTCTGGCAGTCTGAAAATTTTGGTAGTAATAAAACGCTATGTAAGTGCAGTTCCACATTTTTTAAACTTTCCAGTGTAGAAGACTAGATAGCTGCTGGAATCGTGGCTCCTTACTTACCGAGTGGTAACACTGAACTGTGTTGTTCTTACCATAGAATCTAGTGCTAAACTTCAATACTTAGCAAATATTAGATTCTGATGTTTACTGACATCTATGATGAAGGTGGTCTT
>VXAY01003405.1:0-14055 GCA_013399855.1 Oxyruncus cristatus
GTCCTTCCCCTCCGGGGCGGGGGGGGGGCTCCAGGACCCCCCCTCCGGAATCTGGAGCGCCTTTGGCTGAAGCAGCGGTTGTAGCGGGTCGCCGGCGGGGCTTTGTGGACCCCGGGCAGCCCCTCCGTCCTCGTTCTCCCTCCGGCCTCACGCGTCCGAAGGGGCGGGGGAGCCCTTCGCTGATCGGGGACGAGGTTTCGTTCGTCCTAAACCACGTCCGACCACTTTGTGGAGCCACAGTCCCGGGGCCTCGGCGGTGGAAACACCTCCGAGAGGCTCCAAAAGCCTCTGCCCGCCACTCGCGTTACGACCTCCAAAGGTTTTTGTCTGCAACCGGATTTTCAGCCCCCTTCCTCCCCGGTCCCCTCTGCTCTCTCAGGCACGTGTGGGAAAGGCTTTGCTTCGTGTGTGTCCATGGTTTCTAACCCCCTGTGCTCGTGGCTGCAGCGCCTTCACCTCCAGGCCAAACACACTAAGGTCCAATAAAGAGCATCTGTCATTTTTAAAACCCGCCGGGGTTTGGCTTTTCTTCTCTGCTGGCCTGGGGTGCCCGCGCCGTGTCCCCGCTGCAGGGGGGGACACTCTGGGGGCAGCTCCTGGGACAGGATCGGCTCCCCGAGGAAACAAAACTCGGCTGTAGGAGCTGGGCTCTGGCACGCGTCGGGGAAGGGGGGAAGGAGGGCGGGATGAGCAGCCTGGGCTGTGGGAACTCTAAAGGCAGGAACATGAGGTGGGAACGAGGTGGGAACTCGGCCCCAAAAGCAGGAACATGAGGTGGGAACGAGGTGGGAACTCGGCCCCAAAAGCAGGAACATGAGGTGGGAACGAGGTGGGAACTCGGCCCCAAAAGCAGGAACATGAGGTGGGAACCCAGCCCTGAAGGAAGGAACACGAGGTGGGAACTCCAAAGGCAGGGACACAAGGTGGAAACTCCAAGGGCAGGAACACGAAGTGGGAACCCAGCCCCGAAGAAAGGAATACGAGGTGGGAACTCGGCCCCAAAGGCAGGAACACGAGGTGGGAACGAGATGGGAACTCGGCCCCAAAGGCAGGAACACAAGGTGGGAACGAGATGGGAACTCGGCCCCAAAGGCAGGAACACGAGGTGGGAACAAGGTGGGAACCCGGCCCCAAAAGCAGGAACACGAGGTGGGAACCCAGCCCCGAAGGCAGGAGCACAAACCAAGGGTGAGGAAAGGGGCCGGCGCAGGAGGGTGGCGGATGAGGAAGGACCCACAGCCCTCGGGGTCCCAAAAGGAGCCTGCTTGGTGCCCACCCCTCAATCCCTACAAGCTCCAGCCGGGAGAGGAGGGAGACCTCGGCCATGTCTGGAAGGGAGAAGCCCCTCGTGGAGAAGCCGCAGGGAGCCCCCTCCGAGCTCCTGCCCCCGCGGGACCCCCGCGCCGGGCACGGGTGGGTGCCGGCGCCTCCCGATCCCACCCGGCGTCTCCAGCAGGTGGGGACCCAGAGCAGGGAAAGGCTCGGAGCCCTCACGTCACAGAATCCTGGGATCGGGGAACGTGCCGAGCTGGAAGGGACCCTCCGGGACCATCCGTGCCCGGAATCCCGCCCGGCGCTGGGACAACGAGTCCCTTCCCCTTCTCCCCACGGCGCCTCGGGGGTTGAAGGATCTCTCACCGCGCCCCTCCCTCCTCATCCTCGCAGCTCGGGGATTCCCAACTTCCCTGAGCATCCAGGCCCCCCGAGCCCCTCGGATCCCCATCTTCCGGGGGGCACTTGCCCTCCGAGCAGCCCTGGGATGGGGTTTTAAACCTGAGTCCTCGTCCCCTGGGGGTGCTCCTGCCACTGGGGCAGTGCCACCAGGACCCCAAATGTCCCCTCGGGAGGTGCCTCCTCTCGGCCTGGATCCCCACAGCCGGAACGAAGCTGCTGCCGGAGGCTCGGGGCGGGATAGAAAGATGGGAAAGCTCAGAAATCCCATTTCTCGCCTAATTCTGGGGCTGGAACCGGTGGGACCCCCCCCTTTGATGCCCACCAAGACGACGGGATTCAGGAAGTCCCTGCAAACCAAAGCCACACCCCCGGTGAAAAAGGCAACACTGCCGGGATTTGGGGCACTGCCGGGAGTTTCTGGACGCTCAGGACGCCCCAGTTTACACCAGTCTGTGCCGGTTTCAGCTGGGGCAGAGCTGACCTCCCCTCCCAGCGGCTCTGGCTTTGCGCTGAGCGCGGGGCGGGCAACACAGAGGTGGTTTTGTCATCGCTGGAGCCGCTCCAGGTCCTGGGAAAGCCCCGTTTGCCACCAGAGGAGGTTTGGGGGGCAGAGGATGGGTTTGACTTCATTAACTTCACAGCTTTCACCAGTTCCCCGGCACCTGACCCCGTCCCTGAGGCGGAGCTGAGGGCAGGGGGTGGCTGCAGAGCCCAGGGGAGGGGAGAGCAGGGGCAGCCCAGCAGGGTGTTGCTCTTAAACCAGACTTTGTCGGGTTTCTGATCACTGAAAACATCAAATCAAAGGGTTCTTTGGGTTTTTCCTTAACCCCAAGCGTACAGAGCACGTGGGCCACCAAAGCCTGCACGCAGTGTGGTTTTGAGCTGCATGAACACCTTTCCAAGTCCTTCCCCATCCCTGGGGCACCTCCAGAGCCTCCATGACCTGGAACCGGCTCCGTCTCCCACAGTCTGAGGGGAGGATGCGACCGAGGCCAAAGCGAAGCAGCTCTTTGTGTCTCCTCTGCTTCCCTGGGAAGAGCTGGAAGAGCCAACCCTGGCCCCTCTCCTCCAGGAGATCCGGGGAGCAGATGCAAAAAGTCGCCTCTTATTTCCCTGCCCCGGTTGGCGGAGACCCGGAAACCTCCACCGGGTCAAGTCAAACCTGGCGCGAGATCTCGGCCGAAACCGAGATGCTTCCTGGGAACCAACATTCCACTTCAGCGTCTCCCTCGGGATTGGTCCCGTCCCGAAATGCTGAACCAACCCCCCTTAAAAATCCCCAAACTTCGCAGCTTTTGGGGTTTTTTTTGGACGCAAAAGCAGAATTTCCGCCCAAAGCGAATTATTTTAATTTGCAAGTGTTGGTTTGGTTTTTTTTTGTTTTTGTTTTCCCGCGGCCTGAAAAACGGGATCGGACACGGAACGGAGACACGGGAGACGGGAAATGCAGCAGCGGGACGATATTCCCGGGTGTCGTTTGTGAGGCACCGCTGGGAGCAACGTCCCTGTGCCCGGAGGGGCTGGAGGGTCGGGTGTGGTGCCGACCCCGCGGGGGTTGTGTGGCAAAAAAACACGAGGCCCCCCCCTGGAAACTGGGGCGCCAGGGCTGGGTAACTTATCCAGGGCACCTGAATGATCCTCACCTGGAATATTTGGGCAGTTTAGGGCAGTTTAGGGCACCAAAGTATGAGAGTTTAAGCTTTCGGGGAGTGTCCAAAGGAGGGCGAGGAAGAGGGTGAAATTTCAGGTCTTGAATCCGTGTCACCTGAAGTCATGAGATTTGGACTCGGCCACAATTTCTTGGGTCCAAAGACCTGAAATTTGGACTTGGCCATAACTTCTGGGTCCAAAGACCTGAAGTTTGGCCTTGGCCACAATTTCTTGGGTCCAAAGACCTGAAGTTTGGACTTGGCCACAATTTCTTGGGTCCAAAGACCTGAATTTTGTCCGTGGCCTTCAATCTGTGTGGCCCAAAAACCTGAGTCTCAGTGTTGGCCTTAAATATTTGTGGTCCCAAGACCTGAAGTTTGGCCTTGGTGATGATTTTGGGGATCCAAAGGAGGGCAGGGAAGATGGGGAAGGGCCTGCAGGGGAAGCTGAGGGCACTTGAGGTGTCCAGCTGGAGGAGACTGAGGGGATCTTCAACATCCTGGAGTCTTCAGCATCCCGGGAGGGGCAGAGGAGGGGCAGGACTGAGCTCTGCTCTGGGGGGACCAGGGACAGGACCCGGGGAGTGGCTGGAGCTGTGTCAGGGGGGTTTGGGATGGATTTTGGGAAGAGGTTCTTCCCCCAGAGGGTGGTTGGGCGCTGACCAGGCTCCCCAGGGCGGTGGGCACAGCCCCAAGGCTGCCAGAGCTCCGGGAGGGTTTGGATGATCCTCCGGGGCTCAGGGGTGGGATTTTGGGGTGTCCTGGGCAGGGCTGAGGGTTGGGCTGGGTGGTCCCGGTGGGTCCCTTCCAGCTCAGCAGATTCTGGGATTCCAGGCGGTTTCCACAGGGAGAACTCGAACTTCAGGCACTCCCGGGACGGAACACGGACCCGGGAGCAGCCCTGGGGACGGGGTGGAGCTGAGGGACGCGGGAGGTGCGGGCACAGAGCCGGCCCCAAGTCAGGGGACTCCCCAGCAACCCCGTGTCCAGGGCTCCGTGTCCCTCTGCGGGAGAAAGGACGTGCCCGGGGCCGTGGGAAGGGAGATGTGGGAGCACCCGCGGCGTCCCCGCGGCTGGTTTGGCGCGTGGGGCTCGGTGGAGGTCACGGCCCCAACAGCCCCAGCTGGGGTCGGGGGATTCTCCGAGGGTCTTAAAGGGGGGTGTGGGGGATTTGGGTTCCTTCGTGGGCCGCCGTCCAAGCACCAGAGCAGGCAGAGGAGCAGCAGAACGGGATAAAGGAGCAGCAGGATGGGATAAAGGAGCACCAGGATGGGATAAAGGAGCAGCAGGATGGGATAAAGGAGCACCAGAGCAGGATAAGGAAGCACCAGAATGGGATAAAAGAGCAGCAGGATGGGATAAAGGAGTATCAGAATGGGATAAAGGAGCACCAGGGTGGGATAAAGAAGCATCAGAATGGGATAAAAGAGCATCAAAATGGGATAAAGGAGCATCAGAATGGGATAAAGGAGCACCAGAGCAGGATAAGGAAGCAGCAAAGCAGGATAAAGGAGCACCAGGAATGGGATAAAGGAGCACCACATTAGGAAAATGGAGCAGCAGAGCAGGATAAAGGAGGTTTCTGGCCCCACCAAAGCTCGGAGGGTCCTTCAAGGAGCACCAAAGCCCCGGGGAAAACGAGCCCCCCCTGCCCCGTGCGTGGCAACACCAGCAATTCTGAATTATTCCCAGAGGCTGGGCTGAGCGGTGGCTCCGTGCTGGCCCAGAAAACAACTCTCTGGAGAAAGCAGGTCACACCTACACTTCAAAGTCACCCGGTTAGGGCTGGCTTGGCCTCCAGATACTGCTGGGAACGGGCTCAAAGGGCTGGGACACCCGGCACGGGGCAGCTCCGGTGGGAAAGCTGCTGAGCAGCCCGTCCTGATTCATCCCTTGGGGAAACGGGGTTCGGGGCCGCTCACCCCCGACCCGGGAGGTCTCGGGGAGCGGGGAGGGGGGGCCCAGGGGAGGCTGAGACTTGCTGGGTCTCCCCTGGAAACACCCCGGGGTGACCAGCAGGGCTTCACGAACGTGGGATGAAACAGCAAATTACGGCCGAAAGGAGTCGGGTTTGAATGCGGGTGAGAGGCCCAAGTTTAACCCAAAGGCTTTAATTTAAGCAATTAACCTAAATTACAGCCCTGGCTTTGCTGATAATTAAACTGAGATTAAGCAGCACAGGTGAACCAGCGCGAGGGAGCTCGACTGGCTCTCGTTTTACAAATACGGGCATTTTTGCCAAGAAAACACTCACAGACACGTCCAAAAACTTCTGCCGTGTCTGAGGAGCTGCATGAGGTGAAGGATTTCCAGGTGGGTGCTGGAGGGGAGCAGCAGAGCTGAGAGATGGAGAGGGACTGGTGAGAAGCTGCCGGAGTTGTCCCTGTTCCCTGAAACGCTCAGGTTCACTAAAACACAGCAAAAAGGCTCAAAAAGCCCCACTGAAGGCGGCTGGAGCTGCATTTGTTGCCCTGACAGAGTCAGAGCTCACCTCCAGATCCCAGAGGGGAGTTACTGCCTCGACACCAGCACAGTGCCAGGCCCAAACTCAGCCGGGGCCTTAGTGCCGGGTTTACAGCGCGGTGCCAAGGGTTCTCCTGCCTCTTGGGCTGGGACTGTTTGAGCACCCTCCGCTCATCCCGGAGGGGAGAAACGAGGAGGGGAAGGGCTGGAGAAGGATTCAGAGCCCGTTCGAGCTCCCCCGCGCCGGGGTGGGGGGCTCAGCCCCGGGCAGGACCTGGCCAAGCCCAGCTCCGCGCTGGGATCGATCAGCAGGAGAAGCGAGAGGGCGCCAGGACCATCCCGTGCAGGAGGAGGAAAAACGAGAGAATTCCTGAATCCCTGCCCCAGGACGCGCCCGCAGCCCCACGGGAGCCACCTGGAAACGCGGTGTTTGACCAACACGGCAGCGCAGGGCGGGGGCACCCCCCCGTTCCCAGCGCCCCATCCCCCGAACCTGCCGCTGCAGCTCCTCGTGCCGCCGGTCCTGCCTCCTGTAATTACCCCTGAAATTCCTTCCAGGTGAGTGACAACCACATCACCCCCTTCCCCCGCCCCGGAGCAGGGCATGGAAAGCGATGAATTCCCTCTCGCTGGGCTGCAGGAGCCGTGTTATTACTGTTATTAACCGCGGGCCCGACGCAGCCGCCGCGTTCTTTGGCCAAAAAAAGACGAGTTTCTGGTGGAAAAGGAGCCCGAGGAGGGGAGAGGAAAGCACTGACTCATCGGGCTCTTGGGAACGGAGAGGGGGCTCAGCCCTTGCACGTCCTGACTCAGCCACACGGGCTCCCCACGTCGTGCTGGGCGAGGGGGGAAAGGACGCTCCGGGGGGCTGGGATCCCTCGGGATGGGAGGATCCGCTGTCCGGTGGGGAGTTTCGCTGGGAGAATTCGGGATTGAAAGGCCTTTGGGGTGGTCAGAGTGAGGTGGGGTGGATGGGAGTGAGGGAGAGAGCAGGTCCCATCTGGGAGAAATTCCACCTGCCTTTGAGGATCTCACGGTCATGGAATGGTTTGGGTGGGGAAGCTCATCCCATCCGTGGGCAGGGACACCTTCCCCTATCCCAGGGGGCTCCAACCGGGCCTTGGGCGCTTCCAGGGATGGGAAATCCACCCCAGGGCCTCCCCACCCCCCAGGCAGGAATTCCTTCCATAACTAACCTGACTTCCCCCTCTTTCAGGTGGAAACCTCCATCTCTGGGGCTGGAACCAAGCACACGTTGTGTGGGGGGTGAATCCACCCGTGACATCACCTGTCAGTCAGGTCCCCACCATCCCTGCTGAGGAAAACCCCCAAGCTGGTCAATAATCCTTCCAAAAACGCCTCTTGGACACGGCCCCGTGGTTTGTAAACCCGTTTGCTTCCAGCCCCTGTGGGTGGGGAATGTCGGACCCAGCGTTTGCAGGATTAAGCCCTTCCTGGCAGTAAAAGCTCAGCCTGGAAATAAACACCAAAACCAACCTAAAATCCTTCTTTGTTCCCCTCTTCGTTCAAACCCCTCCGTTTCAAGCCTTGTCCGTTGGAGGGTGGGGGAAAGGACGGGACACGGGAATAGTTCTGGGAATCTCCTGCTCCAACCACGGGTGGAAGCACAACACCCTCCCCCACACCCCCCCCCGCCGTGGTAATCCCCCAATTTTATGTTATTTCCTTGTTATTTTGTTCCTCCTGTGCTGCAGCAGCCGCTCAGACGGCAGGAGGGGAGGCTGTTCGGGGGGGACACGTTTACAACTCCCCCCTCCTGTTCGAATTAATTAAATGTGGGTCATCCTTCCCCCCGCCCCGAACAACCTGCGGCACAAGGAGGCCCAGAGACACCCCCTTGTGCCCTCGGGGTGAGGTATTTTTTAGCCATTTGTGTTTCACTGGCCGCTCGAACCACCTGTGCCGGGAAAGGACAGACCCGGGGCGTCTCTCTGCGTCCCGGAGGGAATCCTGGCGGGCCCAGGGAGGCGGGATCCCGGTTCCAGAGGCGCGGCGCTGGAAGAGCCGGTTCAATCCTTTGGGGAACCGACCCCGTGTTCGTGTCGGCGGGTTGGGAACGGCCCCGGGAGGCCCCACTGCCGTGGAGGGTTCAAAGCAGTTCCCGCTCCCACAACCTCCCCTGCTGCTTGTTTGGGAGTCCCTCGGGTGGGTGTTTCCCTCCTGCCCCCGGGAAGGTCCCGAGGGAGCAGCACACGTTCGTGACCCAGGAGCAAAACACCTCCTTTTGATCCTGGAATTGGGTTGTTGTTGTTTTTTTTTTAAGGGCAGAGGGGTCAGCCCGGAGAAGGAGGATTTGGGGCTCTTGTTTTGGGGGCGGGAGCAGATTTCTGCGGATTTCCGTGGCGGCTCGGAGGGGTTACCAGGCAGAAGATGGAATTATGGGATGGGTTGGGGGACACCTGAAAGGCCACCCAGGTCCAGCCCTGGCAGGGGCAGGGACACCTTCCCCTCGAGCAGGTGGATCCAACCCGGCCTCGGGCACTTCCAGGGGTGGGGATTCCACGACCTCTGCGGGCAAAGCTCAAAGAGTTTTATCCAAACATGTCGCAAATCCCAAACCCCCCCATCCGGGAGAAAACAACTCAGGGCACGGGGAATTCGCTGCAGGGGGAGCTGAATTCACTGCAGGGGGAATTGAATTCACTGCAGGGGGAATTGAATTCACTGCAGGGGGAATTTACTGCAAAGGGAATTTACTGCCAAGGGAATTTACTGCACAGGGAATTGAATTCACTGCAAAGGGAATTTACTGCAAAGGGAATTTACTGCCCAGTGAATTGAATTCACTGCAGGGGGAATTCACTGCCAAGGGAATTTACTGCACAGGGAATTGAATTCACTGCAGAGGGAATTGAATTCACTGCAGAGGGAATTTTACTGCAGGGGGGATTCATTGCAGGGGGAATTCAGTGCAGAGTGAATTGAATTCACTGCAGTGGGAATTTACTGCAGGGGGAACTGAATTCACTGCAAAGAGAATTTACTTCAGGGGGAATTTACTGCAGGGGGAACTGAATTAATTTCAGAGTGAATTGAATTCACTGCAGGGTGAATTCTCTGCAGGGGGAATTAAGTGCAGAGTGAATTGAATTCACTGCAAAGTGAATTCAGTGCAGGGAGAATTAACTGCAGGGGGAATTGAATTCTCTGCAGAGTGAATTTACCACAGGGGGAATTCTCTGCAGGGGGAATTCAGGGCAGGGGGAATTGAATTCACTGCAGGGGGAGTTCACTGCAAAGGGAATTTACTGCAGAGGGAATTTACTGCAGGATGAATTTACTGCAAAGGGAATTTACTGCAGGGAGAATTCGCTGCAGGGGGAATTCAGTGCAGAGTGAATTGAATTCACTGCAGGGGGAATTCAGTGCAGAGTGAATTGAATTCACTGCAGGGTGAATTCTCTGCAGGGGGAATTGAATTCACTGCAGGGGGAATTCTCTGCAGGGGGAATTGAATTAACTGCAAAGTGAATTCAGTGCAGGGAGAATTCACTGCAGGGGGAACTGAGTTCTCTGCAGAGGGAATTCTCTGCAGGGGGAATTCAGGGCAGAGAGAATTGAATTCTCTGCAGAGGGAATTTACCACGGGGGGAGTTCACTGCAGCCTTGGGCTGTGAAACATTTCTCCGCCCGGCACCGACCCCTCTCCTGAAGCCCAAGGATCTGGCCTTTGCCAAGCCCTGCTTGGGAACAAGAGAAGGGCTGAGAGCAATCCCGAGGGCTGGAGTTTTCCAGAGGCAGAGGTGTCGAGTGACAGGCGTTCCGAGCGGTGTTTTCTCCCCGTGCCCGGCGTGACTCATCAGCACCTTCCAAGGCTTGGAGAGTCTGGATGTCTCCAAAGGCAGGGGAAGGCGACAGTTATTCCCAAACAATCCCTGTTGCTGAGAACCTGCCTGCATTGTCTCAGCAGGGCGTGTGTGCGGGGTGAGTTCACCCTCCAGAATGCTGTTGGACATGCCAAGCCGAATTCATCAGCGGGGTGATCCACCTCATCCAACCCATCCCAGCCCCATCCCGGCATAAAAGGGCCCTCCCCGGCCCGTGCACGGCACAGGTTCATCCCTCTCCTCTCCCTCCCACTCCTCGCTCCGGGCCAGCACCTTCGCTCCTCTGTTCCTGCCGCAGCAGCCATCCCCGAAGCCCCAAAAAGCCCCAAACGCCCGGCCATGTCCCGCCAGTCCACCGTGAGGATCCAGAGGGGCCGCAGCGGCTTCAGCGCCGCCTCGGCCGCGGTGCCCAACACGTGCAGGACCAGCTTCAGCTCCTGCTCCGTCACCCGCCTGGGGGGCTGCAGCGCCGGCAGCGGCTTTGCCCGGGTCGGGGGGGGCTTTGGGAGCAAAAGCCTCTACAATGTGGGCGGCTGCAAGAAGATCTCGGTGGCTGGAAGGGGCGGGAGCTTCTACGGAGCCGGGAGCGTGTACGGGGGCGGCTTCGGCGTCCCGGCCAACCTGGGCTACGGATACGGGGCCTTCGGCGGGGGCCCCGCGTTCCCAGCCGGGGGCATCCACGAGGTCTCCGTCAACCAGAGCCTTCTGAAGCCCCTCAACCTGGAGATCGACCCCAACATCCAAAGGATCCGCAAGGAGGAGAAGGAGCAAATCAAAACCCTCAACAACAAATTCGCCTCCTTCATCGACAAGGTGAGACCTGGGCGCCCCGAAACCTCCTGCCCTGGGGGAGGGAAGGTGGGGGGGGCGGTTTTCGTGCTTGATGAGCACATGAAAGGACGAACAGAAGCGAGGGATGAGGCTGGAGGATGCCCTGGGAAGCTCCAGGGAACGGCACCTGTCACGGGGTGGTTGCCATGAATTAATCACCTCCTTTAATCCTCCTCGCCTGCTGCTCGACGTCCCGTGGGCGGCGGGGAAGGAAAGCTCCAGGGGACAATCCCACCCTTCTGGAGCCTCTTGGCTCTGTCCACCGAGCCTTGGGAACAGGTTTTTTCAGCTGATTGAAGCGAGATGCTCGAAACCCACCCAAAATGCCCAAAAAGATCGGCACAAGGGGAGAAGCAGCTTCTGTTGCTTGAATTCCCTCAAATTCCCTCCATCTGTCACCACAACAGCACCAGAATATTTGGGGTTTTGGCTCAAAATAGCCAAATCTGATCCAACGTTGTCACTGGTGCACCAGAAATCCGCCCCATTTCTGCTCCGGTTGAGCAGCTCCTCTTTGGTTTGGAGAAAAACGCCGCAATATTTTGGAGCTTTAGTGGGGTGGGGGAACTCTAATGAAGGGCGGGAGAACAAAAGCACCTTAATAACGTTATTTTAATGAAAGAACAAGCCCTGCTTTGCTCCTTATCTGATTGTGCACACAGTCCTCACACAACATCCACGTCCCTTGCCTCGACTCAGCGGAGCAACGAAGGCCAAGGAAGAAAATCAGGGTCGCTGCCGAGTTTGCAGCGCCGGGCGGGGTCCCTGCCCTCCAACAGCAAGTTCTGCCTCCTGCCAGATGAGAATCTGGCCGGGAAAAGCAGCTGGAAGGGGAATCTCCCCCCTCCCCGGGCCGGCTCTGAGCCGCCCCGCCGGCAGGGAGAGCTGCCCACAACCTCCCCCTCTCCCCAACCCTCGTCCAGGTGCGGTTCCTGGAGCAGCAGAACAAGGTGCTGGAGACCAAGTGGGGGCTCCTGCAGGAGCAGGGCGTGAAGACGGTGAGGAACAACCTGGAGCCGCTTTTCGAGACCTACATCAACAACCTGAGGGTGCAGCTCAACAGCCTCCTGAGCGACAAGGGGCGGCTGGAGGGGGAGCTCGTCAACACCCAGTACCTGGTGGAGGACTTCAAGAAGAAGTGAGTCTTGGCTGGGCTGGGGTTCTGCTCCCCCACCCACCGCCCCCGGAGCAGCTGGGGGGGGATCCAGGGGAGCCCGGGAATTTGGGATTCCCGGCGGTGAAAGCCGGGACGTTCTTCTCCGGGAGGAGTTTTCCCAGTAACGGGGTAACACATCCAGGGGTGTTAATTTAGAACAGGATCAAAGGCTCATTAAACTAAATTACCTCCCGGGAGAGAAAACAACTGCACCGGGGAGTTTCAGGGCAGCACGTTTGCTTTGCTTGGATCAGCAGCAGGGGGGGTGAGTAATGGGCAGAAAGGAGTGGAAAATGAGGGATCTGCTGGAATGGGGCTTGATGTCTTGTTTTAACTGGCTCGGCTCGTGGCCTCTGGTTCAGGAGGAAAGAGCCTCGTGTGCAAAACGCTCCTGAGGAAGTTCATTCCTGCGAGGTAAAATCACCTCCCCTCTGTTCTTGCCCGAACAAACGCTCCTCCTGCCTCCCTGCCCCAGGTACGAGGATGAGATCAACCGAAGGACCATCGCCGAGAACGAGTTTGTGACGCTCAAGAAGGTGAGGGAACGTTCCAGAACACCAAGGGACGGCTGCCTGTGGGGCTCTACTTCCCCTACCCAGGCACAAATCCACCCATTCCTGTTCCAGCCCCCCCTTTTTCTTTTTTTGTGGTTCTTCCCCTGGACTGTTCCCGCAGCTGTGCCCGTTCCTGGTGTACTGGTAGGGGTTTAAACCACCCAAAAATCTCTCGTCCCCCAGGATGTGGATGGGTCCTACATGAACAAGGTGGAACTACAGGCCAGGGCCGACGCGCTGACCGAAGAAATTAATTTCCTGAGAACCCTCTACGAGGCTGTGAGTCCAAAAACACCCCAAAAGCCTTGGATTTCTCCCCCCCTGCCCCAGGAGATGCCAAATCCTTTCCCTCTTCAGGGCCACACCGAGCCCGAGCCGCTCGGATCCCAACCCGCAGCGGCCTCTCCCAGCTCTGCACCCTCACCCGGGAGCAGGAAAAGGCATCTCCCGGGGAATCCTCTCACCCCTGCGCGCTTTGCAGGAGCTGTCCCAGATGCAGACGCAGATCTCCGACACCTCCGTGGTCCTGACCATGGACAACAACCGGAACCTGGACCTGGACAGCATCATCGCCGAGGTGAAGGCGCAGTACGAGGACATCGCCAACCGCAGCCGCGCCGAGGCCGAGTCCTGGTACCAGACCAAGGTGAAGGACCCGGGGGGTTCCCGGGCTCGAATCTCCACAGCCTGCCTGGAACAGAGAAAGGCAAATGCTGGGGGTTCCCGGGCTCGAATCTCCACAGCCTGCCTGGAGCAGAGAAAGGCAAACCCCGGCTCTTCCAAGGAAACCCCCTCGGGGGTCCTGTTGCGCCGCTCCGGCGGCAGGGCCGGGCTCCGGGAGGGGCTCTCAGCAGCCGGGGTCGCTCCAAGAGGGGTGGGGCTCGCCCTGACGGGTTGTTCCTCTGCCCCCTGACAGTACGAAGAGCTGCAGGCCACGGCCGGCAGGCACGGCGACGACCTCAGGAACACCAAGCAGGAGATCTCCGAGCTCAACCGGCACGTCCAGCGGCTGCGCTCCGAGATCGACAGCGTGAAGAAGCAGGTAAAGGCAGGGGCAGGAAAACCCCCCAGCTTCAACCAACCGAACCCCTGACTCGCCAGGGAGAGAAAGGGAAAGGCCGGAGCCAACCTGGGAACGTTCTTCTGGGTTTGATCCTTTTTTGGCTCAGAGGGAGAACTGGCACTAAAACCAGTCGAGCTGAGGGTGCTGGGATAGAGCTGAGGGTGCTGGGATAGAGATGAGGGTGCTGGGATAAACCTGAGGGTGCTGGGATAAAGCTGAAGGTGCTCGGATAGAGATGAGGGTGCTGGGATAGAGATGAGGGAGGTGGGATAGAGATGAGGGTGCTGGGATAGAGATGAGGGTGCTGGGATAAAGCTGAGGGTGCTGGGATAGAGCTGAGGGTGCTGGGATAAAGATGGTGCTGGGATAAAGCTGAGGGTGCTGAAACCAACCTGGTGGTGCTGGGATAAAACCTGGTGGTTTCAGGGGAGGTGAGGAACAACCCGGCTCTCGTGCGGGGAACTCATGGGGGGGAGGGTGTTTGTCTCCCCCAGTGCGCAAACCTGAAAGCTGCCATCGCCGACGCCGAGGAGCGCGGGGAGCTCACCCTCAAGGACGCCAAGGCCAAGCTGGCCGAGCTGGAGGACGCCCTGCAACAGGCCAAGGCTGACCTGGCCCGGCAGCTCCGCGAGTACCAGGAGCTGATGAACGTCAAGCTGGCCCTGGACATCGAGATCGCGACCTACAGGAAGCTGCTGGAGGGCGAGGAGTGCAGGTGGGGGGGGATACACAACCCTTCCCGGTGTTCGGGGTTTCTGGGGTGCTAAACAAAGCTTTAGGGGGCAGAGGAGGGGAAGGTTCTCCTGGATAATGGAAA